>PVJH01002297.1:0-173527 GCA_004026705.1 Nesogale talazaci
TTGTCCCTACCCCTCAGTCTTAGCAACCTTGACTCACATGTTCCTTCCACGTCTGCTATCTATGAATGTCTTGATATAGGTTAATTGGGCACTCTAGGAATTGTGCTGTAGTGACATATCCCAGTTCCTTCTACTTACTTGACCAATTGTGGTTGCGGGACCTGGTGGCAGAGTGGTTCCAAATTGGGCTGTTCATCATAAGGTCAGCAGTTCTCAATGACCAGCTGCTCCGTGGGAGAAAGATGAAGCTTTCTGCTACCATAAACTTAAGTCTCAGAAAGCCACAAATTCTCCTCTGCCCCCTGGAGTTGGTATGAGCCAGAATTGATTCAATGGCGGTGACTCCAGCTTGAGTGCATACCCAAAGACCTGCTAGCACAGTGGTTACAAGTTGGGCTGCTCACTGCAATATCAACAGGTCAAAACCATGAGCCACTGCGTCGGAGAAAAATTATGCTTTCTATCCCCCTAATTCTCAGAACCCTACCAGACACAGGCCCCCCCCTCCCCCTTATTCTGCTGGGTGACTGTGACTTGGAATCAACTCAATGGCAGTGAGTTTGGTTTCGTTTGAGCACACACTCAAGACGGTTGCTGACGTTTGTCTGGCAGCTGTGGCCTGGCTCTGGCTTGGGCAGCCCAGTGAACATGTGTGCCCACCCCAAACCAGAAAAACAACCCCACAGCCATGGAGCTCATTCTGACTTATAGCAAGCCGGTAGGATAGGACCAAACCCCTGGGAGTTTCTGAGACTCACTCTTTACGGGAGTAGAAACCTCAGTTTTTCTCTCAAGGAATGTGTGTTAGACAAGGTTCTCTAGAGAAACAGGATCAGGACGACACCTATTATATATATCTGGATAGATATATACAGCACAAAGGACTATAATAGCTAATTAGGTCACACAGCAGTACAGAGGGCTCAGTTCAACTCACTTTCACAGAACATTGAATATACTGGAAGTCCTTCAACTCATGAAGGCTGCTGGGTCCAAGGTCAAGGAAGCAGAAAGCTGAAACTTCCTTGGGCAATGAAGGCAGTCCAGCCACAGGAGGGTGAGTCACCAACCATCAGGAGCTTCTCAAAATAGGTGGGGATATGGAACTCAAGTGATGCAAGATGACAGGATCCAACAGCCTCAAGTTCAAGTGATGAAGCAGTGTGGTGAAGCTGGTCTCAAAGGAACTGTAAGCTCTAGCAACACAATCCATGTAGGGTTGGATGCCCTACAGGTAGTATAACTCACAAATTGAGGCAGAGACCTAAATGAAGGAGCTACATGCTGGTCTGATCACCAGAGAGCAAGAGAGAGGGGTGGGCCTCACCACGCCATTTATCTCTTTGCCCTCAAATCAAATTGCGACCTTATTAATCCCCCTACTGACCAGGTTGGCACAGCAAACACACCTGTCACAGAGCAGCTAGTGCTGTCTAGGTCTTGACCTAGCAGATCTCAGCCCAATGTGTAACTGTTATGCCACCAGGGCTCCTCTCTCACTATCCAGTAGGCCACAATTCCACCTTCTCCAATAAATTCTGCACTCCTATTCCATAGTACTCCTTGGGTGACACTCTTCTTCAGTCTTAGGGTACACGTTAGAGTTCTCTTTCCATTTTGTAGTTATTCCTCTAGGTCTCTTTCCATCTGTGTAATTAGTCCCCTATCATAGATTAATAGTTTAATAATTATTTTATAAAACTTCTGTTTAAATCACTGTGTATTTTTGCTCTTCTAATTGGACACTGACTAATAGAGTTGATTATTGGAAGTGAATTATTTTTCTTATGCTTAGGAGTCCTTTGCATTTTCTCTTTTGTGTTATGAAAGTGTGAAGCTGTTTTATTTCAAGAACCAGTAGATTTGAATTTAAATTCAATAGCAGGGAAACAAAAAAGCCTACATGGAAGAAACACACTAACCTGTGTGATTATGAGGTATAGATGGGATCAGGTATCAGGAGATCCCCAAACCAACCACCAAATCAATGCAAATGAGGGAGGCTGAGATGAAGACCCCTAACCCATCTGTAGATAATTGGACATTCCCTCACAGAAGGGAAGGAAGAGACATGTCAGCCAGAGTGCAGTATAACACCGACGAAGGCCAACATTGCTCTAGTATTTTAATGCTTCCTCCCTGTCACTATCATGACTCAGTTCTACCTTACAAATCAAGCTAGCCCAGAGCATGTACACTGGCATAGATAAGAGCTCTCGACACAGGGAATCTAGGACAGATAACCACCTCTGGAACAGTAATAGCCATAGTGGTACCATGACAGTAGGAGGAAGGTGAGGGAAGAATGGGGAAGAATGGGGAACTGATCACAATGATTGACATATTTCCCCACCCCCACCCCCTACCTCCAAGAGGGGATGAAAAACAGAAACGTGGGAGATAGGATACAGCAGAGGGTATAAGATGTGAAAATAAAAATAATTGATAGTTTATCAAGGGTTCATGAGGGTATAAAGACAGGAGAGAGAGGGAAAAAAGAGGGGCAGATACCAAGAGCTCAAGTAGAAAGAAAACATTTTGAAAATGATGATGGCAACATATGTACAAATGTGCTTGTTACAATTGTTGTATGAACTGTTATAAGAACAGCAAGAACCTCCAATAAAATGATTTATATAAATTTAAATTCAAGTTCATTAGGTATTTTTTATGCCACCCCCTCATCAAAATGAATCCAATTATCTTAAGTAGATTCTAATCTACCATTAAAATATTCATATCCTTTTACAGTTCTATAGAGTAGAACTGTTCTATGGGGGGTTCGAAGGCTGTCATCCTTAGAGAAGAAAACCACCACAACTTTCCCCTTCAGAGCAACTGGCAGGCTCAAATCACTGACCCTTTAGTTATCAGCTGAGCACTTACACAGGGGCCTGTCCAGTATTTTGATTTCTATGAAAGTCCTTTCTATTAAAGTACTCTCTTGGAACGTGTGTTAGGTTGGGTTGTCCATAGACACTCATCTATGTGGAAGGACGGAGTTTATATCAAGAAGCAACTTTACATCCAGAGGTATCCCCACCCAGTCCAACTCAAGTGCATAGGATTGATGTTAACTGGGTGCTCTTCTTCAGACGCATGGAGGTGCAGGCAGATGGCACAGAAAGGTGAAGTGGGAAGCAGGGAGATTAGAGGCTGGTGGGTGCAGAGTCTCACAGATCCAAGGTTGGTAGAAGCATGGCAGGGTGCTGAGAGCTGTCAGGGTTGGTAGCCCCCATGAAGCCACTCTGTAGGCAGACACAGAGCCCCCATGAAGTCCCAGCCAAGAGGAAGGTGAAATGGCAGAGAGCAATTTGCCTCAGTTCATCTTGCTCTTATACAGGCTTAAGAGACCAAAGAGTTGCCATCAGGCTGTTACTTGAATGACAGGTTTGACTCCACCCACACCCAGGAGGGTCTAGTTGACATAATACCTACCCATCACAGTACTTCTATCCATCTTGAGGATTCTTTTGCCTCACCCCCCCTTCCCCCTTGAGGACTTTTATGGAGTTTCTTTTCTGATGATGATTTTTTTTTTTTTTTTTACTTGAGAGCAGTGTACTGAAGTGTCTCATTATTGTTGTCGAGCTAGTTCTCTTGCCAATTCTGTGATGACATGACTAATGTATTTTGAGTGTTTTCCTTGGGTATATTTTCATTACAGTGATGTCTTCTTGGGATATTGCTCCTTTAATTCCTTATGTAGTATTCATTCTTGTCTCTTATTATAGTATTTGCCTTGAAGTCTACTTTTTCAGAGATTAATATTAATTAATTCTTGATTAATTAATTAATTTGATTGAAGGGTCAAGCACCCAGAGTGCTTATGCGTGACTTACTTTGTTATTGTCTTTTGAATCTCTCTTTGTTCTTCTTCATATAATCTTTGATTATTTAATTAATCAAATTAATTTAATCAATTCAATTAATTTGATTAATTAATCTTTTGAAGATTAATATTGCCACACCATTGTTGCCATTTTCCATGAGAACTTTTAGTATATTAAAATATATGTGAAATTCACATGAAAGTGGTTAGAAAATGGAAGGAATGTTACATAGAACTTCTCAATGTATAGCTCATAAGCACATTCATAGGGGATACTCTTGGAATTTTTTCATCATTAGTGTGTTGTCTTGTTTTCTTTTCTCTAAATGTGTTTATCAGACTAGTGAAGACTAGAGAAAGTGTCTCCAGGGTTGTCTCTCGGGGTCAGAGAAATGTTCATTGGTTTTAGCTCCATATTCCCTGGCTGATTCAGGTCACCAGCTTTGCATGGTATGCTGCTTTTGTCTAGTGACAAGTAAATATTGTGGACCAAGTATTGTCCTCAGCCCAAACAAAATAAAACCAAGATAAAACAACCCCCCCCCATCCCAAACCAAATATAAACCTGTTGTCATCTCCAAGTTCCAACTCATGTTAATGTCATGAGTCCCTTGGTTGTTCAAACTGCTAAACACTCACTGCCCCAGGGCTGGTGGTTCCAATCCATTCAGAGATCTCTGAGAAGAACCATCTGGTGATTTGCTTCTGAAAGGTCATGACCTTCAAAGCCTATGGACCACCAGGCTTTGGTGGTCCCCATGAGTACTGTCTTAACTGATGAAATCTATTAAGCCTCTGTGGTATATGTGTGTATGTGTGTGTGTAGGCAAAGACTAGATCAAGTGACAACAATAATAATAATAAATTAAAGGGAAAAGGCTAAGAACATTTCTGAATATAATCAGAGAAACAGAGAGGACTGAGGTTGAGAAAGTGATTATTTACACTTCTTAATGCAATCCTTTATATCGTCTTTCTCCATGGACAGATAGCTCTGATATTACAGACAGCCAAACTCATTTACTCCTGTAAAGATAACCTTTCATTCTGTGATCATGACAGGATTTTCAAGGAACTATAGTATACAATCATGGTGGTGGTATAAGAATGTGCTTCTTGAGAAGCCGATACCATGGGCTCAAGTAGAAAGAAAACGTTTTGATAACAATGATGGCAACAAATGTACAAATTTGCTTGCCACAATGGATGTATGTATGGATTCTGATAAGAACTGTGCGATCCCCCAATGAAAGGATTTTTTTTTTCAAAAAAGATTGATGTGTGCTCAGAAGGTAAAGTCTGACAAGAAAAACAAACAAAAAATCACTAGTAAAACAATTTCTTGCAAGGAAAAATAGATTGTGCTTCTTTTTTTTTATTTCAAGAACTGGTACTTTTGACTTCAGAGCCATTTCTGAGAGTCCGTTCGTGGTGGTTCAGTTCGCTTGAGAGTTCCAGTGCAAAGCAACTTGAATTGCATCATGTCTGAAAATGTCATTGAAGTTCAAGGTCCTTGGGTGCTCGCCCCTAACAAAGCACTTGGAATACACAGTATTCAAGCGTATATCAGTTACTGCAACTAAATTCGAGGTCGTGTTCATTCAATTGTGAACCGTAGTGAATCCCACCACTTGTAAGAGACAAGCTTGTGGCTATTGAGTTATGTACACATATATTTGTAGGAATGTAGTGTGGTGTTTGTATACTCCTCAAATAGCAACAGCTCTCTAACTTGGTGACATGTTTTTAGCAATTTGGTGGTGTTGCTCGGTGCCTTCAAGTCAGTTCCAACTGGTAGCGTCTTGGTGCACCACAGCGAAGTCCCTGCATCGTCCTGTTCCATCCCGCAATGGCAGCCATGGCCCGGGAAGCTAAACAGTCGTCTCTGTGTGTATGACCCTTTTACTTTGAAGATATCTCCGAATAATGTCCTTTTCTGCGCTAAATCTGAAAACAAAGAGAGAGACCAAGATTAAAAATCGAACTGCTTGTGTGCCTTGACTCCGATGAAAGGGTCAAGCACCCAGAGTGCTTATGTGTGACTTACTTTGTTATTGTCTTTTGAATCTCTCTTTTTTCTTCTTCATATAATCTTTGAAGAATGGATTCCAAGAGAGAAAAATGAAAGTTAATGTACTGAGCCACCTGAAGGGGGGGAAAAGAGGAAAGCAAGTAAAATACTTGTGTTAGAAGTGCTGGTCCAGATGGGAAACAAAGACAGGCCTTGGGGTTATTATGTCTTCCATACATCACTGCTGATTTCTTCTGCATCTTTATCCATGAGGAAAATGCGGGCATGTTTCTCAGAAGGTCCTTGTAGCAGCCTCTGCAGTAGAGGAATGTCTGTCTTCTTAAGGCGTCTCTGTTCTGCCCAGGAGAACAAGAATCCCCGCTCATCAGGAGTTCATGACAGAGAAAAAGAAGAGAGACTGCTGGCCCCTTCTTTTTTCCCTCACGTGGAAATAAACCCGACTAGAAAGGACACACACCAGGAGACATTCACTCAAAATAACAAAAGGAAATGAGAAGTTTTTAATGAACTAAAAATAGAGTTCATGCATATCGATATCCATTTGGATATCTATGTATATAGCTAATATCAATGCTAACCACTGGCTCAAAAATGATATGCTATATGTAATTTCTCATTCATTCAAATGCTTATACATAATATCCTTTCTCCCTCCTTTTCCTTTACCCTTTCTTCCTTTCCTCCCTCCGTTCTGCTTTCTCCATGGCCAGAAAATGACAACATGCTCTAAATGATCAAGCTTCCTTACCACCCGTTGAAAAAATAATGTAGAGAGCAAAATCCTGGGGACTGTTTTCAATCTGTCAAAAGGAAAAAATATATAAACCAACATGAATCTTTGTTGTCCTATGATTTATCAAAACCAGCTCAACTCAATTATCTATTTGCTTCTTTACTTCCAATCAGATTTTTGTCTCACTGTGGGAAAAATATGATCTCTTTCGTACATGATTACTATGAGTGAGAGAGAATCTTTCAGGACCGAACAGTACATTATAATAGACTTTGGACTGCTAACCACCTGGTAGCTAATTCAAGCCAAGCACCAGCTTGGAGAAAACTGAGGCAGTCTGTCCTCGTTTCCAGCCTCAGAATGTCTGTCCTGGGTCCCTTTGACAAGGAATGGGCTTGTTGGCTGTGACCTTGGTTTGAGTTAACAAGTTCACGATCCTTCTCGGGAGAGTGTGCTCAGAAGAACTTCTACCATAACTTCATATATTTGACATTTATAGCTGTTTAGTGATGAAGAGTACCTTGAATTTTTGGAGAAGTTGCTTTATTACTTCTTCAGTTCTCATGTTACTGTTTATCCTGACTTTAGTTTCTGATTCAAAGGCTGGAGTGAATATTGATGTCTACAAAATGTAAAAAATAGGCAGTGTTCTTAAATTATATTAACAGTAATAGCCATTTTGTTAATGTTATACTAACAATCTGGCCATTTCACAGAATAATTTTGGCCTCACAGATATATCACGTCAATCTTTGACTCCATCTTGACATGGCTCCTTTCCCCCTGTGTCCACATGTTCCTCACCTAATAAGAACACCAATCATATTGGATTAAGGACCACTTGAAATAATTATACCTACAAGCATGCTATTTCCAAATAATAGCACATTCACAAGTTCTATGTGGTCATGACATTTTGGGAGATACTAATTTGTCCCACTTCAGATGGGTTCACCCTTCACTGTGTGAAGAACCTGGCTTCTGAAATGAGATAAATCTGGTTTCAAGTGTACAGTTGCAATTTAAAAGCACTGTGAGCCAAGACAAATTACTTCATCTCTGTGAACTCATCTGTAAAGTGGATATAACAAAAACTGTTCTACTGGTTACTTCAAACATGGATTTAAGACACATCATTCAATACCCAACACCATGGGAATGTCCCCAAATGTTAGATACACTCTGACTACCACCATTATTTAGGAGTGCCTGGGTGACACAGACCATTAATAACCTCCCACAGAATAGAGGGATTGGTGGTTCAAGTCCACCCAGAGTCACGTTGGTACAAAAGACCTAGTGATCTAACGGCACCAAAGTCAGAAATTGAGCACACACAGCAACATGCTATTGTTCTTACCATTACATTTAATTGTAAGTTGACCTGAATAGTAATGTTAGTTCAATAGATAAGCCTGTGTGAAACAGAAAAGATGGAACTGTAACTCACCTCATGGTTATAGAAATGTCCATTAATGGAGGCCCGAGGGTAGCGTCTGTCTTTTCTCTCCACCATGAGAGGCCTTCTTTTTCTCACTAAGGCTGCGTCACTCATGGTTCTGTAGAGCAGTGGGGATTCTGGTTCCTCTTCTGTGTGGATCTTCAAGGTATTGCTATGAGGAGATAAGTATTCTAGGAAGAATAAAGATGATAAGCCCACACCATTTAGGACTCCCTTCCTTGTATCCTAGAGATAATTGAATGAGTTTTCACTCATTTTACAAAACACACAGACAATTTCAGCCTCCTGCTTAGCTACATATTGAATGCAATCTGGGGTTATTTCTAAAAAAATTTATAATGAATTTTATAAAAAAGGAAATTACCATATGACTAGAGTCTCAGTACTTCTTCAATTTTACTTTTTGTGGGGCAGGGTGGTGGTGAGTTTGATATATTAAGTGGAATCTGCAATGATGTAGCTGAAAGAAACTTCCTAATTAATTCTGAGACCAGAGTTAAAAGTACAGTGAGCTGAACCACTTTTCTATGGACACAGTATTTATAAATGATAGATTCCGATCTAGATCCCTATTTCTCTTTGACTCAAAATTTACTGAACATAGGCCCTTATTTCCCTAAAAAAATTTCTGAAAGATCCTTGAGAAGGCATCTGTGCTCTCTGGGGAAGCAACATGGACTTTATTTCCCACTGTCATAAAGGCAAAAGGAAAACAATATTTTGTCCTAGTGCCTGATAGTAACATGTTTCAGTTTATTCACATATTTTAACTCAGAATTATGATCTAAATGAATTTCCCCACCCTGATTACCCACTGTCTCATTGCTTTTTCATCAGATCATGCATACACAGTCGTGATCCATTATCTGCGAGTAATAATTGACTATTGAGTGAGTTCAGCATATTTGGAATATAAGACTGCGGGGTAACACTGCTGTTAGGTACCACTGAATCAGTTCTAGCACACAGAGACCCTGTATCCAACAGCAGAAGGAAACACTGTTGCATCTTGTGTCATGCCCAGCGTCATTGTCACGGTTGAGTCCACTGTTGCGGTCACTGTGTTGAGGGTCTTCCTCTTTTTTGCTGACACTCTACCACTGTGCCTCTCTTTCGTCCAGGTGAGCATGGGTGTTTAAACGGTAGTGAGCTCACCTCTAGCACATTCCAAGGTAAGGAGGCAGGCAGTTTAAACCCACTTTGCTAAGTTCCTCAACTATGAAAGTCAGTATTTAATAACAGGACAATTTTTTGCTCTATTTCACTTTGGGCTTTTAAATAAGTATCTCATGTACTTAGAGTATTACCCAATAGATTCTTCATCCTCTCTGATTTTGATGTGGGAGGATTGAAGAAGATTTTAATGTTTTCTTTAATGCCCAAATATTGGGTGTCTTTGGAATTCAAAGGTTTAGGCTGGCAGGGGATGTTTGGCACACAATTTCAAGGATCTGAAAAGATAGAAAAGAAACTCCCCATGGAAGCTCATGTTTGTTATAGGAGGTGGTTGGTGAAGAAAAAGCAGGGGAGGAATGGGAAAGAAAAGATGACTGAAAATTAGAAGATGATTCTAGTAGGCTCTCCTGTGAAGACCAAATCTGACTTTGTTATATCGTCATCACTGGAAAACACACCAACCCCGAGCACTGGCTGGCCGCTCTCCTTGTATTTCATGCTCTCTAACATGTACTTAAGAATGGGTAGTGTTCTAGGACAGGTCATTGCAAGGTGAGTGCTCAAATCCACCAGCCCCCTCCACTGGATACAAAGGAGGCTTTCTCCTCCCATAAAGATTTGTGGCCTCAGAAACCCCGCTTGAGTTGCTCTGAATCAGAACTGACTCTCTGACCGAGGGACTGGTTTGAGTATTGACAAGCCACGTAGAACACACATGCCTGTGCATAGCAGCGTCTCATCCAGTGATCATCACTGCTCTTGGGATGGGCCTCACATTTCCACCATGCTGACACAGCTGGCCATTTTCATTAGTTTGGCAACCTTGGTCTTACCCCAGCCGATGGCAAATTTATCTTTCTCCTTTTAAAATAAATGCTGGACATGACTCCATGAAATATGAAAGTGACCAGAGAATGCCTGTGTCTTTGAGAGGGGCAATGCTATATAGCTTATTTAGTAAAATATTCAAAGTTTTAAAAGATATAGCATTAGGTCTCAGGAATTTTGTCTAACATTAAACATTACATAGTATGATAAATGATCCTAATCTGTAGAAAATATTAAATAATTTTATGTACACAAATAGTATTTACATCATTATCTGATAAACATCTATGACTTGTGGTAATTTTTAGTCATATTTTTATAGAGCCAAGTAAGGTTTTAAACATCATACATTCACTACAGTGACTGAAGTTAGTATGCTCCTAAGAAACAATACAATCCACACTCAAAATATGCACAAGTATATATATACACATATAACAAGATTTTATTGAAGAGTGGTATGTAAAATGGTGAATTTCAGAAAAACAGCTAGACATATTGTTGTACAGGAATTTTTCACAAGAGCCCTCTCGAATCATATGTGTTTGATACTGACCTTCTTTAGAGCCCTTTGTTTCTGTTGCAGGACTCTGGCTTCTGTCCAGCTCACTGATATGATAAAGATCATCGAACTCTCCCCAGCGCGTCATTCCCCTGAAAAGTGGTTAGTCAGGTAAGTGACACCAATCCCATCTGTATTGAAGCCCATGTGCTTTAAACTATTTTAAGTTTATACTATGAGTTCAGTAATTTTGAGTCTTCAGAGTTAGACATTCTATCCCGAGTCAATAGTAATCTTCTGGTATTAAAATGGCACTTAAGTCAAAGTGAGTAGCACGCCTTTTGCTTTTGTTGAGCATGTTTTCATATCTGACCACAATAATTCAACTGCAGACTGAAACTCAAGTTTGTGTAGATCCTGTGAGCAAACGGAATCAGTAGAAACCTATAGAACCCATCCTTGGAAAGATATCTCACAATCTTATTGCATGTGCAAAGTGCAGACTATTCAAGCATGTTTTCTATATGTTCAAGGCATGTTCAAGGCAGAGCTCAAATAGAAAGATGTGGTGCCCATCTTTCAAGGATGTGAATAATGCAGTTTATGGAGGAGACAGATGTAGGAGAAACTTTTGGCTGCAAATCATGGCTCTATGTAGGATTTTAACAATTATCCTAACAATATTGGCAAAGCACACGTTCTAGTGTCCAGAAAAATGAAACTGGACAGCTGTTTTTTTTCCCCATGGCAGAGAAAACAGTTCTTTGACCCACTGGCCTCCCACGGGTGCCATTTCTTCATCATGCCTCAGTGTCTTCCTCGTGGAATGGGGGCTAATGTTTGCATGAGTCTGAACTGAGGTCACCTGTGTGGAGTCCTTGACAGAGAGTACCACATCAGACAGCAATCTCTCAATATGTGTTTAAAATGATCCCGATTATCTTCATCAAAGTGGCCAGTTGTCTGGATCTGTGTCACAAGGAGTCAGGCATTATGAGACAGGGAATCGAACTTTTGATGGAAACAGTCTTTCTTATCCCCCTGAAGATCTTTCGCTTTGCTTTCCTTTTGAGCAGACATGTCTCTGAATACTTGAAATGGTGAATATGAATGAATGTGAGACTTTCCCCCTTAGACACTGGCTTCAATTAAAGTCTTTAGAAAATTATCCATATATATTCCATTTGAGCTTCACAAGAACCTTATGAAGTAGATTAGGACATGATTTAGTATTTGTCTGTTAATTCTCTCGCCATCTCTACTCTCCTGCATATAGCCAGCAAAAGCCAAATGTCATAAAGTCCATGAACTACTGGTAGCAAATTTAACTCAAAGAAGAACTATCCGCCCCTCTACCCCAAAAGAACCACTCAAGTTCTCACAAAAAATCGAATTAATCTTATGGTAGATGTGATTACATAATTTTTTCAATCTCTAGCAGATTAATAAACACAGAGGCAGACAAAATGAAAAGAGAAGGGCTGGGAAAAGGAAAGGGAAAACGATCAATTTCAAGTGGAAAAGTGGCACAATCCCTACAAAGGATGTCTACCAGTGGATTACAAAAATCCTCCATGTCCTTGGCAAAGTCCACATCTGTCCTTCCCACAGACACAGTACATACATGAGCGGGCACCAGCAGGGTTTAATCCCTCTTCCTTCCTACCACCCGCAGCAGCAAACACTCGCTTTCACGCCTCCGTTTGTATCATTCCAAGTGCAACCCCATGAACTGTGCAAGTGATTAGATGGGGGACTCTTACTCAGTGGTTCCTGAAGAAAACTGGTGGGCAGTTTCTGAGCAATCAAATAGTTAATCCCCAAATAGGGCTAATGGCATCGCTCTGACCCAATTTCAGGATTTTAGGTTATTTACAAACCTCGATGGCGGAGAAGTCTTCTAATGAGCTAAGAAATACAAAGTCGGTCAATATTCAATAGACCAGGAGAATGTAGTCATTTGCCTGCCTGCATCTTCAGAAGGAACAAAGAAAACCGCACTACTGATGTGATTTAAATGAACACCTGTCCAGTTTCTGCTCTTGGTGCCCTTATGCCGTCATTCACCCAAAGTGTGTCAGAGCCGATTTTGAAAAGACATTAATAACAAAAACTAAAATGGTGCAAACAAACATGCCTCAGCGAAGCTGTTCTTTCTTTTAGTAAAAAAGTATTTGAAAGACAACACTTTGACCAGATAGGAGAGATCAAAGTACTTTCTATTGAGTGGGTGCTCTAAACCATCCCAGGTGGTCATGGTTTAAAGAAGCTGATTTATTTTCAAGCTTCTACCTTTCCCATTAAACCAACAGCTCCTGAGCGTGTCTCATTTGAACATAATTAAAATAAGCTCTCAAGACAAGATGGATGCTTCTCTCAAATAATGAACTTACAGCCTTGCCTGCAGCCAAACTCACAACTCCCATAAGTTTTCAGTCCACATATACTCACTGGAGATATGAGCTCTGTGATCCTGCAAAATTGTTACTGGGAATTTTCCTGCAGAAAACCAATCTGGGAAAGGAAACCCAGGGTAAGCTTTCTAGAGTATAAAGCTGTTCCTCTATACGGTTAAATATGAAGCTCAATATTTAAATGAATGTCACCATAAGGGTGACAACCAGAATGAGAGTGCCTAGGATTGGACTAAAAGAAAGCACAGTCCCTTAGATGGGACAGCCCTTTTGATGATCAGAAGCCAGGAAGAAGGCATTCCAAATTACATTGCACCATCCCGCTGCCAGTATTGCAATGGCGACCTGGCTGTATTTGGGATAATTGGCTAATTAATCAGAGCTGAATCTCATCTTACCCTTGAAGGTATGACTGCATTTGTGAGGGCAAAAGCTTCCCTGTCCCCTCCTGCTTGCTCCCCCCACCCAAGTTCTTAGACTCCAGAAATACCTGATAACACTGGAAGCATGTACTCAAATAAATCTTGTCATTGTGGGAAAGGATCAACTGATGACATCTTTAGACAGATCTTTCTCAATTCAGGACACATGCTTCTACATCCTGTTTGCTGCATAGCCATGGTCTGGTAAGTAGCGAAAGATGGAGAAGGGTTCAATCCAAACCCATTGCAATCAGGTTGCTTCATGGTGACCCCAGATTGATCAGAGGAGGCCTATGCTCCCTGGGATTCCCCATGACTGCTGTTTCAGAAGGAAGTTGTTAGACATTTCTTCCTAGGTATCTGATTAGCAGCAGAGAGCATTGTGGGCACAACCCAGGACTCCTAATGGGTTCTACAGAAGGTTTGTTATAAACTTACTATTTTACTGTCTGATGATGTGATCTGTGGAGGATGAAGGGGCAGTGAATTACTGAATGTGATTCTACTAGCCAGTGTCTTTCCTGCATGGGGAAACAGGTAGTGAAAAACACTAATAGGATTCATCTGAGTGTAACTTGCCATGAGGACATTGTGATGGCCATCCTGCTGGGTATAAAACACGCTCCCAGATAAGAATGATTGGGGACTCTCACTACCAACAAGAGCCAAGAGTGGAGGGAATACTCTGGACTCTGGGATCTCAGTGCAGTGAATCTCCTTGGTCCAGAAAATAGCTGTGACATCAGAGGAGCAGCAGCAGAATCAGGAGTGGTGGACTTCCCAGCCCACAGAGCAAGTAAAGCTGATTGTTTGGGGGACACTCAGAGAGTCTCAGGTGGTGGGGCTCAGTCGGTGGGGCTGGGCTTGCTGACGCACCGATCTGGAGCTGAGTGGCTTCAGGTTGAGGCCCACTGGAAAGGGGTGCTGCTGGGCACTTAATTCAGGGAATGGGGTTCGTTGATCCTCAGGGTTAAATGCCTTCAGGATGAGGCCTGCAGTTGAGTGGCATGCCCTTTGGGCATTTACTAGAAGCCTTGAATGAAGTCTGTGACTTATTAATTTCCTTAATAAAGTCTGTATCTATGAGCACTGTCTGTGAATTCTGTGTTGCCACTGCAGTACGTTTTTAGACTCTAGGTGAAAAGGTAAAGAATGCGGTTTGAGACAGAACACAGAGGGACATTGATGTTATCTTGTCCTACGGAGCTCCCAAAACCCACCCATAATATCAGATTTTTATGAACAAATCTTTTGAACTTGAGAAATTAAAAAGTAGCTTGGGACAGTGATTCTAAATGTGGTGGTTTAATGTGCTTTGTCAGTACTCTGATTCATCCCTTTGACACTTTTCCCTATCCATCAAGCTTTCACAAATTAATTAAAATGTACCCGCAGGAGTTTACTGCTAAGAGAATCTTGCAGTGAGTTCTTGGGTAATGGAAGATTGATGGCTAATTCTGTGAGATCATATGCTAGAATGCTCTAAAAGTAAGGTCTCCATGGGTAATTTGTTTCTATGTTTCCTAGTAATTTAGAAGCATTAGCTCCCCTAAGTGAAGGTCTTGGGGCACCAGGGCCTCCCTTGTCCTCTTCCATTAGCACTCAATTCTATGCACATTGGCAAATTTTAACTTGGGTAGGGCACTAATCAGAGTGATAGAGTTCTCACTACATGGATCAGATAATTTAGCCAGAGACTGCGGAGGGCTCCACTTAATTTTGAGCCTGTTCATTGCACCAGGTACCCTGGAATCAAAGATGAATAAGACATGTCCCTTACTGTTGAAGAGCTTGTCGTCTGGAGGTGAAAACACATTCATAACTCTACAATTACCTACATGCTCTAAAAGTGACACAAACATCTTCACGCACCTCGGTACCGATGGAGAAGGCCAGCAAAGCCTTTCTGAAAAGGTTACCTGACTCAAGCCACTCCAGAGGAGGAGTGGATAGACTTTCAGGCATAAAGTCAGGAACAGCTTGGCATGTGCAGGGAGCTATAATATTTTTGGTATTGCTGAAGCAAAATATTTGAGAAACATTATGATTTGGCCAGGTGCACATCATGGTGTTGTCACCAAAGGGAAAACAGAGCTTGTCTCCAGGTCGGACACTTTTACATGAAGTAGAGTTGAGTCAGGAAGGGAAGGATTAAAAGGGAGCCCGGAAGAAAGGGAACAAGGAAAAGAGGGAAGACAAAAAGAAGAACAAATAGAGTGACAGGTGTGATTCTTCCTGAAATATTTTTAACTTTCTTGAAAATGATAGGAGGGATCAAGTCGCCTTAATTTGCATATTCAAAGTCCAATGGCATAAAAACCCCACCTGGAAGAGCTTTGTGCAGGACCACGACAAACAAGGGAGGTATAAACAAATTTCTCTCTTCTTGAAAGAAAACCCCTGGATGGTGCACGCTGTAATGTGCTCAGCTGTGAACCACAATGCGGGCGCGTCAAAGCCACCCAGAGGGACCTCCGTGCAGAAGGGCCTGGTGACTTGACCAGCCCCTGGATATCCTCAGGAGCACAGTTCTCCTTTGACAAAATGGGATCTGGGAATAGGAGTTGACTTAACAACTGGGATTTTTAGAAAGCAAGGGGACTCCTCGCTCCCCCCTATCCCCAAAGGCAAATGTAAAACTTACTCCTTTTTTATGGTGACCGAGTCAGGGTTAATCAAGTTTTCCTTTTCCATTTTTAATTCACAGGTTAGTTCTTCCAGAGGAGAAACAACAGTACTAAGAGAGGGTGAACAGAACTGTGGCAGACTATGGACCTAGAGTCCAGTGCCAGTTTTTCAGCTTGATCATTGAACAGCTTGCACAAGCTATTTAATCTCTAAGAACCTTGGTCTCCAACTGCCCACCCAGTGGAGTGGTTGGAGGATTGAATGCAATTACGTATACGGAATCTCGTAGGACCCCCTCTTCCAAAGCATATACAAAAAACAAAGCATTAAGGAAACCTTCAAAGAAACTGGAGGAACACACGAACTATAAATAGCTTACCCTTTGCCGGTAAAAATATCCGCTGCCTTCATTGTACCGAAAGAAGGGACTTGCTCCTCATCTTGTATTTTCAGCTGAATGGGCCGTTTCACTCCCCAGAAAATGTCCAGTATTCCTTCAACAATGAGTTGGCCATCCTCGGTCTAGGGAAGAAACCCCAAATAATGTTTTAGCCTTATTTATCAAAAGTAAATGTTTTAAGACATTGATATTTTATCTGTAAGAAATCCTAGCAGCTATTCTTTTAATTCTAGAAAGAACTGTTTGGTTTCTGATTTTTCTTTTCTTTTTTTTTTTTTTTGGGGGGGGGTGTTGGGCATCACTGCCCTCAGGTGGTGGGAGTAGGAAGTAGGAGCCTTTGCTCCAGCCTTTGCTTCCGTGGAGCTGGAATCGAACCTCCATCCCAGTGGGCCGCAGTCCCGCGCACAGCCACTACGCCACCGGGGCTCAGCCCGTTTTCTGATTTTACAAAATGATTCACTGTTTTTTGAACTTTCTTGGGCTTTTGAAAAGGATTACTGGTGGCATAGCGGCTACGCTGTGCGCTGCGATCCCTGAGATGGCCGGTTTGAAACCAGCAGCCGCTTCGCGGGAAAAAGATGGACCTTACTACTCCCATAAAGAGTTACAGCCTCATATGAAATGTGGGGAGCTGATAGCGGGGGCCTACGTAGAAGGAGGCTGTTTCGAGAATGACGATGGCAACAAATGTGCAAACGTGGTCTGCATACAATTGATGTATGTATTGATCGTCATAAGGGGTGTATGAGTCCCCAATGAAATGATTTAATAATAATAAAAAAAGAATTACAGCCTCAGAAACTGAAAGGGATAAGTTCTACCCTGTCCTCCGGGTCACTCAGAGTCAGCGTGGATGTGCCCACAGTGAGTGAAATAAAAAGTGCTTTTGAAACAGGAACTGCAGCCAACAGAATGACAATGAAATGCAATGCCCACCAGGGGCCACGAACCAACTCAGTGCTAATCCAGTTGACTCTCCATCTCCCATCCCTTCCACCCAAATTCACTGCCAACAAGTTGATTCTGACTCCTGTGGATGCTATAGGACAGGGTGGCTCTAACTTGTTATGGGTGACAGACAGTCTTGTCTGCCTCCCTTTCACCCCAGGGTTGTTGTTGTTGGGGACCTTCATGTGAATTTTGATTCACAGCAATCCTACGTCCGTCCAACAGCATGAAACACTGCCCCCTCCTGGGCCATCCTCACAGTGCTCTTAGCATTGAGTCCCTTAGTGCAGCCACTGTGCCCATCTGTCTGGCAGGGGGTCTTCCACTTTTCGGATGACCGTCCACTTTACTCAGCAGGATGCTGTGTACCAGGACTGGTCTCTCCACGCAATACAAGGCTTTTGAGGTTGCATATCTTGAGCAGAGCAGAAAGCCTCCTCTTGTGGTTAGCAGCCACTTCACCTCTCCAGGACTCCTTTATAGGGGTAGAGTATGTTAAAATGCTTTTTGAACCAATTAAATGGATCTCTCTCACATTCTGCTTGATTTTTAACTACTGGGGATTTTTTGTTTTTGTTTTTTGGGCATCACTGCCCCCTGGGGGTGGGAGCAGGAGGCCCAGCCTTTGCTCCTGTAGAGCTGCTGCTGGAATTGAACCTCCATCACAGTGGGCCGCAGTCCCGCGCACAACCACTGCGCCACCAGAGCTCAACCCACTATTGGGGATTTTAAACTATCTAGAACTAGGAGTCAGAAGAAACTATTGAAAAACCCATGGGTGCCTTCCTCATTTGCTCTGGACAGGAAAAACTTAAAAGAAATAGCACATAGGAAAACATCTGTACGCTGCAAGCAATCTCAAAATGTGATATTCTTGAAATCAATAGACTTTGGAGAATTTATTTCAGATTAGAAATATTCTAACCAAGGACGGGGTCAATAGAGACAAAGAAAAATGAGCTAAAATGGATTGAGCAGTTACTTACACTTTAGATTTAAGGAAATATTAAGAACAAAACAATGTCTGACATGCATTGAACAGGGGCTTCTGTCCTGCCTCCTAAGGGAAAAATAAACCACCGTGGGAACAAGTCATGAACAAAGGACGCGGAGAACTGGCTTAGCTAGCACGTTAACCTTGAAGGCAGGTCCCAGGGAAAACCCTGGTTCAGGACTGTAATTGAGGACCTTTTTGAAACACATTAGTCTACGCTGCAGCTCAGGGCCAGTCCCTCTGTGGGTGAGGGCCTGAGCGCCACACTTCACAATAGCTGCATGGAATTTATTTCCTAGTTAACTTTTGCTACTAAGTGTATTTGGCTCTTACCAACGTGAAATCATTATAGGAAAATGAAGAAGCAAAGATGCATATTCCAAGCATCCAAACCTAATGGCTATGAAAAAAATCAATGATTCAACCACCAATATGACCCAATTCAAACTAATCTTCAGACTCTGGAAGTAGATAAGCATGTGTTCAGACTTTGATTCTGACACTTGCAAGCTGTGTGGCAACGGACTGAACGCTTTCAAGCCTGGGATTCTTATTCTCAAGAATGAGCATTGCATTGGTTCCTGATTCAACAAAGTGGCACTGCTATTCAGTATATTCTGAATGAGTGCTATGATTATTACTTGTGGTTTCTCTTAAAACAAGGCGTTTGCTGCCTCACATTTTTTAACTTGCAGCTCATATTGCTGAAGGTTCAAGTTACCAGGAAAGCGATTCCAGCAAAAAAGCAGAATTTATTCTTTGACATGGCAGGGCAGAAGGCATAGTCTCAGGTTTGATTCTTGGTGTCTAGCACCCTTTCTTTGCAGAATGAGCTCCAGGTAATCCTTTATATAAAAGCTCACTTTATATAACAACTTTTTCTGGGGTTATCTAATTCTTGCCTTCAAGGAGAAATATTCCAATTATTTTCAGATGACTTTTTAATAAAAGAATGTTTGAATATTGCTTAATATTAGAAAAATTTCTTTAGAGAGCAGTGTAATAGAATTGACTTGAAGGATTTTTTTGAACTCATTTGACAGCATTATCTCCTCCTTAGTGTTCTTCTTTTTTTGATCTATCCTTGATGGCCTCCAGCAGTCTTGAAACCAGTTGGAGTGCCTGTGAGTGTCAGAGAAGTAAACTCCCTCAAACGGATTCCAATCCCCGACTGTTGTAGCAGTAGATGAACAGAGCTTTCTTCAAAGCTTCTGGTTGACTCAAAGAACCCGCATTTTGGTTAGCAGGTGAAAGAGTTCCTCTTTTCAACCATCCCCAGATCAAATATGAGCCGTAGGACTTTAAACCACTCTCTCGACACTAGCAGCTTTCAGCCCTGTACCTCTGGCCCCTACTTCCCCCCGGGAACTCCAGCTATCAAACCGCTTCTCAGCCAACTTCACACATGCTACCATTCTCCATAAACACTTTCCTCTCCCAGTCTCTCAGACTTCCCTTTCTTGGCAAGTAGCACGCCCATCCTTCCAGTTGTGATAGACTAGATTTTTTCATTTTTTCATTTTTTAAAAATCATTTTATTGGGGGATCTTACAGCTCTTATAACAATCCATACATCCACTAAGTCAAACACATGTGTCCATTTGTTGCCATCATCCTTTTCAAAACATTTTCTTTCTACTGGAGTCCTTGGTATCATCAGCTCCTCATTTTTTCCCTTCCCTCTCCGACCCCCTTCCCTCCCACATGAACCCTTGAAAGTGTATAAATCATTATTATTTTCATACCTTATACCCATCATTGTCTCCCTTCACCCATGTTTCTGTTGTTTGTCCCCTTGGGGGTAGAGGGGATGACTATATGTTGATTATTGTGATCAGTTCCCCCTTACTCCCTCAACCTTTCCCTGCCCCTCCTAGTATTGATACTCTAATTATTGGTCCTAAGGGGGGTTCTCTCTATTGGAGCCCCTGTGTTTCAAGCTCTTATCATGGTCTGGTCTAGCTGGATTTGTAAGGTAGAATTGGAATCATAACTGTTGGGGGGGGGGGGGAGGATTACACACCCAGAGGAAAGCTGTATGTTTCCTCAGTGCTACACTGCACCCTGACTGGCTCGTCTCGTCCTTGTGACCCTTCTGTAAGGGGATGTCCAGTTGTCTACAGATGGGCTTTCCCCCCCACTTCCCCTCATTCACATTGATATGAGTTTTTGTTCTGGGTCTTCTGATGCCTGATTCCCTGATCTCATCGACACCTTGTGGTCACACAGGCTGGTGTGTTTCTTCCTGTGGGCTTTGTTGCTTCTGAGTTAGATGGCTGCTTGTTTATCTTCAAGCCTTTAAAGACCCTGGCCCAGAATTTTAGAGTTGCCCCTAATCTCTGGCCTGCTCTGCTTGTGCCAGAGCTTCTGCATGGTTTGCTACTTCACTACTTTCAGAGACTGTGCCCAAAGGCCCGCTTCCCTCCACCTTACTGCACCCCAGGCCTGAGCCCTCCTTCTTGCAGTGTTTTTCTCCATGGCCCTTTATGATGGACGCCTCACACTTGTTTTGATGCATTTCATGTCTACCTACTTAAAGGAAAGCAGCCTGGAGGTGAAGCATTTTGTCTAGTGTTTTGTATTACAATATTCCAGTCTTTTAGAACAGTGTCCAGGATGGCTACTAATTCCTTGTTAAAGTTACACATCCAGAGATGAGGACACCTGCCCAGTGATCATTGAGGCCTTCTCCTGTCGACAGTGTTCCTCTTTGTCCCTCAGTCATCTGTATGTCAGACGGTTTTGAAAATGCTGGATTGTAAGCCGGGCAATTTGATCACCTCATTGAGCCTTTTCATATGTTTTTAAAGAATTATAGAAATAGATGTTTTATTATAAAATTGAGCACTGCATTAAATAATTGGAAAGGAGAAGCCTCATCTTAAGTATTCACAATCACATAAAAACCCATTTAATACAGAAAACAAATTCTTAACATCATGAGGTTTGTAGGAATGATTGAAGTAAAATGTAAATCGCCAGTTTCTTAAAGTTTTACCTTCCCTTCAACTTAGAACCTCACAAGTACACATGTTAAAAATCTGTGGCACAGGGCAATATTAAAGTAAAAGTGTTGAAAATTAAGGATAGTTTCTTTTAAAATGAATTAGTAATATTCTCTTCTTAAGTATTATTACATTTAGGAAGGTAACTGAAATACCTAATTGAGCTAAATACTTTAAGTTTTCTATTAAGAGCCAGGTGCAAAGGGCTAGAAGCAACTCTGACAAAAGGTTTGGGAATCTACTTGTAAGAGATCATCCTTGGGAACCCTATGAAGCATCAATCTACTCCTGGGATCTTCAAGCATCAGAGTGAACTGTTGGTGACGGTGGGATACATGATGGGGAACTTCATAAATACTCCCGTTCTAATTGGGCATTCGAGTCCAAGAATAGTTGCCAAAATCCATGGTAGACCAGCAAATCTGGAGTTGAAGATTTTAATATTCCTTGGTTTCAGAAATTTTATGTACTTATGAAATGAGTGCAATTAAATACCAACCGAAATAAAGATCCCCATGGAGACCTTGACATTAAATGGTGTTCAAATTAAAAACAAGAAACAAAGCACAAACAAAATAGCCTATATTGACAACAAGACCAGATACAAAGTCAGAAAAAAAAGAAGAAAAATTATCTAACATTAATTTAACTACCAGTAGGCTGTTAGACCCTTAAAAATGGGTTCTCCTTGCATGCTGAACAAGTCCCAGAAAGAAGGAAGAGAAAGGGGAAGAGAAAGGGAATTCCCGGTGTCTCCCTTACAACATGGTCACATCCCAAAGACTGATTGATAGTTTGGACTCCATCCTACCATTTCACACAGGTGCAAGTGGACATAAAACTCTAACCACCAGAGTTCATAAATATATGAGACAGGAATGTGTCAATAGAATCTCTCTGTCATTGCACAGTTTACTTACGTCAAGCATTATTGTATAACTGCTAGTTTGTCAGATTCCAAGCATTCTTTTTAGACTCCTTGATATCGCCTCCCTTTTACCTCCCCTCGGCCCCTCACCACCACCACTGTGTCCCTAACCCAAAGCCCCATGTTACTTGCTGCCCCTATACATTCTCCAGTCCTGAGTCACAGACACTGGAAATCAGAACAGCATGTAACACAACTTCAAGGGGGTGATCTACTGGGTACATTTTAGTAAGGAAACATCTAGGATAGTATTTTGATGGATGTGTTGTTTGTGAGATATCCATACCCTGCTCTAAAAATACAAAGTACATATACCACAAAAGCGATCTTTAAATGTTCCTTATTCCAAAAAGTGCTCAGGAAATTATAGATGTAAAAAAGCTGATGTTCTGTGATACATTCTAAAAACAAAAATCATAATCAAGTTAAAGGACTTCTTCCCCTTGCTTGTCTCAGCTGAATTGTGCAATCCAATTACTCTCCTTTACATTTATAGATTTTTTAATGTGAAACAAACTATAATGGCATTTTTGATGTGCTTACCTGTGTGTATAAAATATGAAGATTTTTCTGGTTCCCATAAAAAATGTTATATGTCTTCAATAAAGAATTAAGTTGGTCTCTAAAGGAAAAAAAAGATAATTCTATTACAACTGGTTTTAGGTTCTTTAATGGCAAGATGTAATAATAATCCTTTCAGTTTGGGTCAGGCTGTGTTGCCTAGGGAAACAAAACCTTTCAAGTGAATAAGAAAGAACTTTTTTATATAAGCAAATAATTTTATAGCAAGAAGACATCCCAGGCCAGGCCAGTCCAGTGTAAGTCCATGGGTCGGATGCCGGTTGGAGCTTTTCTTCTGACTCAGCTAGCTGCAGGCTGATGACACGGAAAGGTGCAGCAGGATACAGGACGGTCACAGGGCAGTGGTGCAGAGTAGTGCAGAGTCGTGTGGATCCGAGCTTGGAGGACACATGGTGGGGTGCCAATAGCTCTTCAGGTTGGATTTTACACAGTGGGAACCCTGATCTAGACTTTTAGTTTTCAGAACTGTGAGAGGGAAAAAATTCTATTCTTTAAAAAGGAAAAAAGATGACAGGCTTGGAAACCCTCCGGGTGCATGTCTAATCTCTCCTCTGGAGTCACGATGAGTCAGAATTGACTAGACTGCGTTGGCTTTGGGTTCTATATATTTGAGGATGTGTTGTTCAAGGAATGCATCTGTTAAGTAGGCCCCACGGATGAATACAGTCTAGATTGTTCCAGGCCTCTAATCTTCTTTCTCTCCATGTATTTGATTTTCACACAATATATGTGAAGGAAAATCGGTCAAGCAATTCTCATAGAAATTTTAAACATGGCTTTATGCTTCCAGGAAATGTTACATAATGATACTCCAAACATGTTTTCTGTCTTGCTAAGAAATGTCACATTGAGCTCTTCTTTCCTGGTCATTAGGGACCCATCCACCCTTTGTAGCCTTCTAGAAGGCACAAGACATCAAATAGTATGGCACCTTTAAGGCAGTTTAAGTACTGAGCTCCAGTTTTATGTCTTTAGGAATATCTATTCACTTTTTACATAGGGTTTCATTAAATACTCCTGGAAACTCTGTTGAGATTTGTATGATACCTAAAGAAACACAAAAATTCCAGAACCTGTGATCTTTTCTTTGGGGGGGGGGGCACCACAGCCCTCTGGTGGCCGTGGGAATTACCCAGGGCTGCTCCTGAGAGTTGCTGCTGGATTTGAACCACCAAGCCTGCGGGCCACAGTCCCGCACTCAACCACTTACGCCACCAGGGCTCAGCCCCAGAGCCTGTGATCTTAACCACTACTCTAAGTTTCTTTTTTGAGGAAAGAGATTAACCTCTTTTGAGGATATAACTTACCTGCCACCACAGTCTATGTCTGTCCAGTTATAATTTTTCTATTGTAAGGGATTCATAGTACTTAGGCAAACGAGGGTAGAGAAGTGGATTCAGAGACACTCGGGAACGAATGGTTCCCGATAAGTTAATATAAGGCTCACCAAACTCACTGCCAATGAGTTGATTCTGACCATAGTGACCCTGGAGAGCAGAGGAGACGTGGCCCTGTATGTCTGCGGTGGAGTGGCTGGTGCTGCCAAATGTCTAATTTTGCAGTTAGCAGCCCACTGCTCAATCCGCTATGCAGTTCCTTCATTTCATGTAGCTCCAAGGTCATGCTAAGTGAAGATGGCTGAGGATCTACAGATGATAAATGACCTTCTAGAACACTGAAGCAGCATCTGAACTCTTCAGTGGGCTATCGTTTGAATTAAAACAGACTCAGTTAAAGTAAATTACTCTCTCCACTCTGATATTTGGTAAAGGCACTGTATTAAATTGTGAGTTTGCAAGGACAAAGGTTTATTGATGACCGGGAAGCTGGAAGAGAGAGTCTAATCAGTGATCTGTGTATTAGTCAGGAGGGTGTGGTGACTGTAATAGACAAATAGCTGATGGTTGGGTGTTTGGTCCAGGGAAAACAAGTGTTTTTGTGGACCTCAGAGCATAGACTCGTTAGCCAAGCTGAAAGCTTGTATTAATGCTATTGCTCATGAAATGCTTCTGTAAAATTGGATTTGTCGGCTCCGTACCTTGGGTAAAACTGCATCCGAGAACGATAGTTTAATAAAGAAATTAAGCTGAGTCACAGTTAAGGTCTGACCACATTCTCATCCCAAACACTAATTAATATTTCATTGGAAGTTTATACGTTAACTGTCACTAACTTAGGAGAATCCCAGGAGACAGTACAGACCCAAGTCTAGAAAGTAGGAACGTCAGCAGAAAGGCTAGCATGGGCATTAAGTATTGGAGAGGGGTAAAGTAGAGGGAATAATAGGAGCGCAGTGCTTCCTCTCGGTTACAAAGGAACGTTCAGGAGCAGGAAGATAATGGAGGAGGAGAGAGCCGTCATGGCATGGACAGCAGCATATACTTGCTTGCTTAGGAAGACTCCCACCCTAAGGAAGAGTTAAGGTATTACTAGTTGTGATGGTGAAGGTTAGAAAAAAGAGATGAAAAGAGCAATTTTCTCAAAGGAATCATAATAGAATTTCCACGATCTCCCTCTCATCACCACACAAACTGTAACTGTACCTATCTGCATCTCCCAGAGCTAAGGCTGATTCATTTACTAGCAAACAAAATCCTATTTTTCCTCCTCAATGTAATCCCCTCTTCTCATTTCTGAATCACAAAATTTCCTCTTTTTTGTATGTTCCTGTCAGCACATTGTTGTTAGTTGCCAAAAGTAGTGTACTGTTTTTGGTGATTCCCAAACCAACAGGATCAAACCATTATGTGTCACGGGGCTTTCCCTGGCTCATGAAACCTTTCTGCTTAGTCATTCCTAGCCTGGAAGCTCCCCTGAAACCTGCTCGAACTTAGCAACACAGAAGTGTCCCCTGTGGATGGGCTACGAATCAAACTTGAGTCTCCCTCATAGAAGGCACATATTCAACTTCTGAACTCTCACTGAAGCACGGATTTTTTTAAAAATGGAATTGATTTTGAATATTCCTACATCCACTCCTTTCGTTATCTCTTGAACTTATTCCATTTTCTGCCCAATAGCATTCATTGCCACTAAAAATTTGTGTTGATGTTGCAACCAATGATTTTTCTTTCTAAGTACTCATGGGCTGATTTGTCAGCAGAATTTTGTCTAGTTGATTTTTCTTTCATACTTAAAATATCAGGCAAATACTACATTGATGTCTACTAGTTCCTCAACAATTTTATTGGCATATAATTCACACATCATACAATTCAATAGTTCAAGCACATTAAGAAGAGCTTTATAATTATCACCACAGTCTGTTTCAGAACATACTCTCCAATCTTATTCTCATTGCTATTACCTAACCATTTCCTCCCAACCTTCCCTGCCATATATCCTTATCCAGTTACTGACTTCACAGAATGGCTCATGTTGGATTTCATATACAGAAAAAATATGAAAACACAAACAATAACAAATCAACTATAATAATAAAGTAAAATAGATAAGGACCTCACTAGAAAAGAAAGCAGAAAATATGAAAAACTAGGACAAGTTTAAATAAATCATAAGGAAGATCAAATTATAGGGTACTAACCTAACTATCTACAATAATCCACTTTCCAATGCATACTACATTATAGCATCTCTAGTCCATTGTCAAAGGGATGGATTTAATCCATGTGAATTTCCCTATCATTTAAAAAGATAGCATTAAAATGGCTCTAAAGGGAGATCAAATGGTAGGATATTACATTTTAACCTAACTATGTCTGCCATAACTGATACGATGTTCTCTGTTTGATTGCAGGACTACTCATACCTCTCAATGATGATTGCAAAATATTCACAGGAGACTAAATTCATTTGTGGACCACACAAGTGACTTTGGGGCATCTACTGTCATTCATAATCTTCTGCAAACCAGGTGATCATAATTTAAGCTCTGATGCCATTCCCTCCTTTAGATCTGGTTTATAGTGTATACAATCCTCTGATCACATAGCTGATGTGATTCTTCCATATGGACATAGCTGATACCTCACTCTGTCTGTTGTTTGAAAACAAGTCTTTAAGACCTCAGAGACTATTATTTTCCTGGATAGCTGGATATCATATAGCGTCTTCACCACGCTTTGCAATAGCACCCATATTTTCAGTGCTCTCTTCATCAGGTTGAGCTCTGGTGTATTTTTCTTTCCAATTTTCTGCACATTCCTTCTCACTCCCCTCTTCCAGCTCTTCTCTAACTTATAATTATTAACATATGTTGGGCTCAACCCTTAGATTAGTTGTCTTTCTTGTCTGGACTCACCCATTAGTTTATCTCCTTATTTTCAAGACTTTGTTGATAACTGTAATATCTCTAGCTCAGACTCATGCACTCAACAGCCTACTCCTCTCATTTAGAGGACAATAGGCATCCCAAATGACTTATGTTCTAAACTGAGTCTCTTTCATCACCCCCAACCAGTTCCCCTGCCAGGCTTTCTAATTTTAGTTCATAGAAGCTTCATTCTTTTCAGCGCTTGTGCCAAATTTCTTTGTGCCATTCTTTACAAAATTTTACTTGTGTGTGATATCAATGGCATTGTTCTATATTGTTCTGTCAGTACTTCAGGCTGGATGTGGAACCAAGTATATCATTGCTGCCATGACATGGATCTTGGCTTAAAGTAGAAAATACCAGAATGATGTTTGCTTTGCTTCATTAAGTAAGCAAAGACATTTGGCAGTGTGGAGCATAAGAAGCTGTAGCTAACCCGGAGTAGAATGGTAATTCCAGAGCACTTCATTGTGCTCATTTGGAACTTGCACATGATCAAGAGACCACTGCATGAACAGAAAAAAGGAATATTGAATGGCTTAAAACTAGGATAGATGTGTCTCAGGGTTGAAGCCTCTCACCTTCCTTGATCAATCTATACTCTGAGCAAATCATCAGAGAAGCTGGATTATATAAAGAAGAGTGAGGTACCAAGATTGGAGGAAAGCTTATGAACAACCTGTGGAACACAGATCACACAACTTTGCTTGCTGAAATTGAGGAAGAATTGAAACTTGTGCTGATGAAGATCAAGGATTGCAACCTTCAATATGGATTATAACTCAATATAAAAAAGATCCAAATCTTCACAACTTGACCAATAGGTAGCATCGTGATAAATAGAGAAAAGGTTTAAGTTGTCCAGGATTTTCTCTTGCTTGCATCGACAAACAATGCCCATGGAAGAAATAGTCAAGGGCTCAAAGAACAAATTGCATCAGGTAAATCTGTTGCACAGGACTTCTTCAGAGTATTGAAGAACAAGGATACTGCCTGATCCATGGTATTCTCCTTTGTGTCATAAGCATGTGAAAGTTTGACATTGAATAAGGGAGAGTGTAGAAGAACAGGGACATTTGAATTGTGGTGCTCGAGAAGAATATTGAAAGCAGCATGGATTGCAAAAAGGGAAAAGCAATTTGTGTTGGAATATGTAAGTCCAGAGTGATCTTTAGAGGCAAGGATGCTGATTTCGCCCTGCATACTTTGGACATATCATCAGGAGAGACAAGTCCCTGGAGAAGGACATCATGCTTGGTAAAGTGGACGGGGTGCTGAAAAAGAGGAAGGCCCTTGGTGAGACGGGTTGACATGACACAGTGGCTACATCGATGGACTCGAGCAAAGAAACAATTGTGAGGATGATGCAGGGTTCTGTTCTGTTATGCATATAATCACCAGGGGTAGACTGACTGAACGGAACCTATCAACAACAACAATAACAACAACATGACAAACCTTCTCTTGCATCTTGTCTAGTTCGTCAAACCTTTTGGCTAACTAAGATTTGGTTTCTTGTCACTCTCATCACAGCCCTCTTGGTTGAAGCCACGAATATTTCTCCCTTAGATTGCAGCTACAGCCTTTTAAAATACCTCCTGTATTTGTTCTTTGTCACTAACCCTCTAAACAGTGTGAAATCTTTTTTGGGGGGGGGAGATGGGGTGGGCATCACTGCCCTCAGGTGATGGGAGTAGGAGGCCCAGCCTTTGCTCCGTGGAGCTGGAATTGAACCTCCATCCCAGTGGGCCGCAGTCCTGCGCACAACCACTACACCATCGGGGCTCAGCCCAGCATGAAATCTTTTAGTGGAAATTTGACCACTATCTCACAGTTCCTCAAAGCTTTCAATGCCCTCTCATTACTGAGAATAAAAGCCAGCATCCTTACAGTGACTTAAAAAGAGGGCTATGATCTGATCTTCTGCTACCTTTTTGATTTATTTTCCTACTGCTCCTTCCTTCACGGACTGCACTCCAGCAAAATTGCCTCCTTGAAGTTTCTTCAGAACTGCTTCCCATGCTGGTCTTCCCAGATCTTCGTATTGCTAGATACTTTATTTTAATTATTTACACACAAAACATACTGTCTCAGGTAGTCCTTTTCAACCATCCAACATCCAGTTTTGCTTTATCTGAACATTTCAATGTCCTCATTTTCAACCTTTTACAGTTTCTCCTAAATAATATAGATTTTACTTGTCTATCTTATCTGTCTCCTCCACTAGAATACAGGCTCCATGAAAGGAGTGTTTGTGGGTTCTGTGGGCACTACATTTCACATGAAGTGCCCGGATGGTGTTTGCTAAAAAGGGTGTGGGTCGGCTTCGAGGTGCCTTGGCAAAAGGTCTGGCGATCTGCTTCCAGAAAAATCCAGAAAAAAACACTGCATAGTCTGTGGCTCACTCATCTGCTCTCACACACAGGTGGCTGCTGTGAGTCACAATCAACTTGTGGTAATTATTTTAGTTTATACTCCAATTTTCTGGAAGAGTGGCTGGCCCACTTAACATTAACAAACTTAACAAATATTTATTGAAGGAATTCATCAGTAAATCCTTAGCCCTCAAAAATTCAACATATCAAACAAAGGGAAAAACGCTTTATTACATAAGCAATTTGATGGGAAAAAGCCTTAGTGATATGAAAACATAGATTACTAGTAAGATCTCTCTGATGCTCAATTCATCTCTTTCCCTCTTATAAGAATATTGATTTCATAAAGAAAGAGATTAGAGTCTGTTTTTTTCACTCTAACTTAGAGACGTATGGTGAGTAGGCACTTATTAAATAATTACTTCCTGCACATTGATGAGAGTTTCTGCATATAGAGTGTTAAGTACTTAGGTGTTTTAAATTGCCCGTTTCTCGGTTACAATTTTAAATGTGCACATTTCCATGTATCAATACACTCCACACAATGACATAATGATTCTGCAGAATTCTTCCAAGTTATCATTCCTACCTGACTTACTTTAGAATTTGAATGATAATGAATATCTCTGTTCTAAATATCTTTGCGTACTCTGATGTATTATCCTGGAGGCCACTGTTGTGGAATATTTTCTAAAAATTATAATATCGGTAAATTATGTAGCTCTCATTACAGAATGCCGGAGCAGCACACAGACATTTCAGCTGCACTTGGGACACAGCTCTGGATATGCTGAGCTCTGAGAGTTGTTATGAAACCAAATGAAGCTCAATATAACCTTATTCCCTCAGCTCCTGTTTCTGATCAAACTTCATTACAAAAGGTGGTGCAAGAACCTTTGGAAAGTATTTACCTTAGGACCATGGGCACTCAGAAAGGTTAGCCCATGTAAACAAGCAGCTTGGAAAATGTTTCTGTATCTGAATGCACTGACTAGATTGTTTTCAACTGCAATAAATGTCCACATGACCTCTAGCACTTGCCAGCTGTGTCCAGGACCACTGTGTCTTTAAATTTTGTTGAAACATGCATACTAACTCATTTAGGTAACGTGGTTACTTTCTTGCACTGGCTGCAGAATTAAGTAGTGACAACAGACACTACAGACTTGCAAAAACCAAAACAACACACATCATGTTTGAGAAGGTTACAGATCATGGCAATCTCATGCTTTGCTGAGTAGAATTCCATAGGGGTTTATGCTGTGACTGTTACCAGGTATTTCTTTGGACAGACCAGTGATTAACCCTTTATATACTATCATGCCCACTTCCTATAAGGCCTAAGATATTTATTATCTTTTCTTGAAGAAAAAGCTGGTTGACTTCAGTGTAACACATAGCAGCTGGTTACTATAAAAAAATTTCCATATTTTTTCTTACTTACAGGCAGGGGGTTTCTAAATATTCATGGCACTTTTATGGATTTTGGAGTGTGGAACTATCACGGTTAGAAGATTAAAACAGTAGAATACGGTGTTTACATAAAATAAGTTAAATTAATGGTATATTAGAGTAAGGAGAAAATATTCTGAAGTTAAATAAATACCCATAGTAATGGTGAATACATTCTACTGATTCATTGTCTGTACCTTACTGGAAGAATTTTTTAAGATTGTCCATTTTTGCACTTGATGAAACAATAGATTTTTTATGGCACTGGAAAGAAAATGTTACCCTGTAACATTCTTATTTGACTTGTGAACTGTGGGAAACTAGAGAGTTCTTATCAAACAGATCATCAGTGACTCAATGAGATTGCGGGGGCGGGTGTGTGTGTGTGTGTGTGTGTGTGTGTGTGTGCAAAAAAAGTAGAATTCCTAAGATGACATCCATCCATGAAGAGTTTTAGTTTATGATCTGGGGCAGAAAGAGATAGTAGCTAAAATTAATTAAGCTCCCACTACATATCAAGTGTTGCTGTGAGTGGTGTTATTTGTATTGTCCATCTAAATATTCTTGATGACACTATAATGTAGGTCTAACTCTCAATTTCAAAGACTCACTCAAGCAAGCTTACTGCCATTACGTTGATTCTGAATCATAGCAATCCTCTTCTTGATTAAAGACAGGGAAACTGAGGTTCAGAGAAATCAAGACACTCACGGTCACATAGCCAAGTTAGTTTGTCTCCTCTGTTCAAAGGTTCAACTTTTATGTTCTACTATCTTACATCAGAGATATTAGATCTGAACTCAAAATGCTTCTGGAAAATTGGAGCTCTGATCAGAAATGCAACTCAGTAAGAATTAATTAAGGATAGTATATTTGAGGTGGGTAAATAAACTGCTCAGACAGAAATGTATAAATGCAGTCTAGAAATAGACATTTGGGACTTCATTGGTACTAAACTAATAATTAATTAGATGTCAATTGATATTATTTTTGCCATTCTTAGAATAGCAAAAAGGTGGAGAGAATATGAAAGAGTTATGTTATGAAAGAGATAACTTCTACATGTCATGGTTAGAAAGATATGGGAAAATATTAGATCACATGAGAACTTCATGTTGTAAAGAGATACTTAAACCATTATTCTTAAAAGGACAAGCATTTTTTATTATTCGATGTGAAAAGATGACAGCTACAAAATGTATCAACACATGTCTCATCTTTAACTCTTTTTACAGAGAACAACTACTGGTAAATTTATCCTATATTTGTTAGAACACGCAGCCCTGGTAGTGTAGTGGTTAGGTATTGGGTTGCTAACTGAAAGGTCAATAGATCGAAACCACAGCCACTGCACCAGAGAAAGATGGTGCTTTCTATTTCCATGAAGAATTACAGTCTTAGAAATTGAAAGAGGCAGTCCTATCCTGTCCCATAGGGTCCCTCTGAGTTAATGGCAGTGAGTTTGGTTTTGGAGTTTGTTAAAACATTGCAGAGTAAAGACAGAGAAAGTGCAATGTAACATTTTCAGGCACCAAAAGTTGTTTACTGGCAGTTACTGTAATGAGCAATGCAGTAAAAACATGAAATCTCCGAAGGCTTAAAAGAAAGTCTTTTGAGTGGGTCTCCACTCAAGGACTTCCTCAATGCAAGAACACTTTGTTCTACTAACTGGCATTCCATGATACTCACCTTCTGGACACAATTGCTGAAGACAAAATGTGTGCATAAGCAAATGTGGTGAAGAAAGCTGACGGTGCCTGGCAATCAAAATCATAGCATCTGAGGTCTTAAAGGCTTGAATATAGACAAGTAACCAACTAACTAAGAAGCGACAAAACCCACATGGAAGAAGCACACGAACCTGTGTGATCATGAGGTATTGGTGGGATCAGGTATCAGGCATCAAAAAATAAAAAATCATATCATTGTGAATGAGGGAAAGTGCAGAGTGTGGACCCAAAGTTCATCTGTAGGCAGCTGGACAGCCCTTACAGAAGGGAGACAAATCTGTCAGATTGCAGTTGTAGCAATGATGAGACATGCAATTTCCCTTTAGTTGTTTGATGCTTCCTCCCCCAACTATCATGATCCCTGTTGTACCTTGAAAATTCCCCTTGTACAGAGGAAATTCCTCTTGTACACTGATACAGATGGAAACTGGAAACAAAGAGAATCCAAGACAGATGAATTTCTTAGGACCAGTGGTGAGAGTGATGATATTGGGAGGGTGGAGAGAAGGTGTGGTAGAAAGGGGGAAGTGATCCCAAGGATCTACATATAACCCCCTCCCTGATAAAATATTCCACATATACAAAGGGAGATGTTGGACAGTGTAAGACATGACAAAATAATAATAATTTATAAATTATCAAGGGTTCATGGGCATGGGGCAGGGAGGAGAGGGAAAATGAGGAGTTGATACCAAGGGCTCAAGTAGAAAGCAAATATTTTGACAATATTAGATGGCAACAAAGGCACAACTGTGCTTGACACAATGGATGGATGTATGGATTGTGATAAGAGATGTAGGAGTACCCCCTCCCAACGTTTAAAAATAAAAGTTTTTATCTTTTCCAGCTATTTAAATGTGTCCCATTACAAGGCAAAATGACAAATTTTGTGGTTGGTTTGTCAAGAAACTGAGTTCTGTGTCTCTGACTCCCCTGGTTTAGCTGACTCACTCAAATCAGGTCCATTAAGAGAAGATCTGCACAAGGAAGCAGTCATTCACAAGAGCCCACTTTGCTGAGTGGATACAATCAAGGAACCTCAGTCATCATCTGTGAGTTAATCAAAGTTTCAAGAAACACGTGTTACTAGAAGGAATGTTGAAAACTTAAACAGCCATCTAGTTCACTCTGATTCATCGCAACCTCACAGGAGAGCGTAGGACAGACTCTGTGGGTTTCTGAGATGCTAACTTATTGCGGGAGTAGAAACTCCTAACTTTCTCTGGAGGAGTGACTGGTGGTTTTAAATGGTGAACCTTGAGGTTAGCAGCCCACTCAATGTGTATGCCACCATGCCACTAAGGCTGTTCCAATGAACCTTCAAAGTTGGAAAGTAAACAAGAGAAGAAGGGTGTGAAGAGCTTACCAGACAAAAGAAGAAACATCAACAAGTATGTGCAGCTAATTCTGCAGTTGTAGTGAAAATGCAAAGGATAGCCTGTCCAAGATAAACCACCTTTCTGTCGGTTTTGCTGTGGCCTGCATGTGGCTATGATGTTGGAAGGGATTTCAAATTCGCCAGGGTCATCCATGGTGAACAGAAGGCAGCAGCACAACAAGACTAAAGCAGTCACTCTGTGAGAGCCCTGTGAATCACAACAGAACAGTGTCCAGGATAAGGCTTGGAAGCTGAGCCCTCTAGGTTGGAAGACATAGTGGTTGAACCAACCCTGGATTTAAGGAAAATCAATGATCATGAAGATGGTGCAGAACATGGCCACTATGAATCAGAATCTCTGACAGTTACTGACAATAGTGACAAGTAATGTGGGGAAGGACGAAGAGCTCTGTCAGAAGTTTTAAGAATGGCTGTTTTTATTTTACAGAAAATGAATAGTCACTGAAGGTTCTAAGGAAGAGAACTACAGGATGGTGAAAAGGATACAGGAAACAGTGTAGAGGCTAGATCGTAGAACAAGGTAAGATACGTGCAACAAGAGAGTTTCAGCACTTTCTGACTAGAGGTCCTGAAATAAGGCTGACAGCCCATGAAAAGGTGATAAAATATTCCACATATGCAAAGGGTCTAAACTCTATCAGGGGTCTAAGTATAAAGTTTATATGGTTTAAGAAATCCCGTCCCAAACCCAACCAACTGCTATCAAGTTGATCTGAAACCATGTCATTTTTATCCTATAGGGTTTTCTAGCTTGTAGATTGTTACAAGGGCAGATAGCCTCATCTTTCTCCCATAGAGTGGCTGGTGGCTTTGAACCCCGGATCTGTGGTTAGCAGTCAATGTCTAACCCATCCAACAAGCCCAAACCAAACCTGCTGCCATGGCTTGATTCTGACTCAAAGTGACTCTATATGGCAACAGCTCTCAACATCTCTCAACATCTCTGAAAAGGGGTCGTGTCCCCTTTGCAGGGTCTAACATCCCTTTCACAGGGGTTGCTCAACTCATAACAGGAGCAAAACTACAGCTATGAAGTGGAAAGTAAAATAATTGTATGGTTAGGGGGTTACCACAATATGAGGAACTGTATTAAAGGGTTGCGGCATTAGAAAGACTGAGAACCACTTCTATATAAGGTTCTAAATTCTGTAATTCTTTATGGGCGAAGACAGCGTCAACTTTCTTCCAAGGGAGTGTTTGGCAGGTGGGAACCTGCAATCCAGTATTTACCTGATAATGCCCGCCTGCCATCTGGACAGCCTCTAGGCTAATCTACACTGTGCCTGCCAGTGGTAGCTTGGTAGGGTTCATTTAAATGTGACATATGGGCAAAAAGAAAAAAAAATCTGAGCATCTCCCCCATCCAAGCTAGAGCTGATTGCTTCAACAAAGAAATGAGTTCTACATCTGTTTTTAGTTTTTAAAAACTGATGTCAAGGAACCACAAAAATACTCAAGGAATAAACACTGTTTATTAGTGCTTTGTGAGCTCATATCAAAATGATTTTTCTAAGGAAAACACTTGTTTAATTCCCCTTTTGCCCTGAATGTGAAATCCTGCATCACATACCACATTACCAGAAGACAATGATGTTTCCGCTCAACTGAGAAATGACGAACTCTCACATGAACTGAACTTCTAAAGAAATGAAGGTTTGGAAAAAGAAGCTTCTGTGCTACTGACAAGGGAAGGAAAAGAAACTGATAGTGCCTACTGGGTGCCAGGATTCTTCTTACAGGCCCCAAGAGAGCAAGTGGGCCAAGCCAGAGGGCATCACCATGGGGTACCAGGGGTGAAGAAGTGGTGCCGAGGAGAATGGCTTCTGCCCCTTTAAGATCCCAGTTTGGTGAGAGACTGTAATAGAGGATGCGGAGTTTATCATAAAACACTTAGATGCACTTTGCACTTTCTGAGATGAATTGCAGCTGCCCAGGGGATGTGAACTGTCCACATTCTGATAGCTGCCCTGAAAAATGAATTTAGTAGGAAATTAGCTCCTTCATCTCTTAGTCAATTTAGCTGGCCAGGAAAAAAAGAACAATTTTAGTGGGGAGGGGGTGTTGTTTTTATTTACTTCTTTTGTAAAGTGATTTTGGTCTTTCTGTTTGGGGTTCAGGGTGATCCTATTTCTGCACTTGTGTACAATATAGATTTCACTCTACTGATTGACCTGCTTGCAGCTTGGTTGGGGTTGTACACTTTAAGGATTGGTTCAGATGGAATGCATTGCTTATAACATTGCTAATAAAAAATTCTCTTTCTTAAAAAAAACAATTTTAAATTGACACTTATAGATAGAAAGTCTGTCAATATTAGATACAATAAGAGTTTCTCATTATTTGAAGGTGCCTGGTGTCAGCCAAGCTCTAGACTGGTAATTCCACAGGCAGTTGCTTTAACTCTCAGCCACTCCTCAGGGGAAAGTTGAGGCTCTCTGTTTCCATACATACCTCATTCAAGGTTACTATGAGTCAGATCAACTCGAGGTCAGTGGGTGAGTGAGGTCTATTGTTTTTACAATGATTTACAGCATCAAGTGGATAACTGATACCTTCTCTGGGAACCAGGGAACGCTGTCTCACTCATTATTGAGTGAGTCCTACAGTGAGGACTCACCAAGAACGAAGCAGGGATAATGTTTAAGGTATAAGCCAACATAAACTCTAGTGCCTGCCCTGCGACACAAAATGAACTTCAGGAGAAAACACAAACCAATGGTGTTGGCAAAAGAATATTTGGTCAAAGCTATGGTTTCTGAGGCTATTGCTTCTGCCACTTGGAGACCTCCTGAAAAAACAAGTACATTCAAATCAGGTAACCACTGAACTCCACATTGACAGTGATATTTGGAACAACGTTCCCCTGGGTGTGCTGCCACATGTGAGAGCCTAAATATTAAACATTCTTTGCAAAGGAATGAAAAAGACTGAGGCAGTGTTCAAAAAGGTAGTTTGTTCTTGCATCTATCTAGTTTCTTTGTCACAGATTTTGGTTCAGAGTTGGTGAATTTAAGAATTGAGGTCCTTTAGCAATTTTATGCATTACATTTAAAAGTCTAAATCAAAATGCTTTAGATGTGTGCTGATTTTGTCAAATAACGGCGACTTGAATATGTAAGGATAGAATAAACTAGTTAGGTGTTACGTTTTGTTTATTTTCCAAACTCGATATCCGTGTGAAGGGTGAATGGACAAAGAGGAGATCCTTAAATGAGATGGATTGACACAGTGGCTGCAACAATGGGCTCTCAGGTAATAATTAAAAAAAATCATTTTTGAGGGGTTCTTAGCGCTCTTACAACAAGCTATCCTTCAGCTAGATCAGGCACGTTTGTGCATATGTTGCCATCATCATTTTCGAAGTATTTTCTTTCTACTTGAGACCTCTATGTCATCCCCACCATAATTATTCTAAGAATTGTGCAGGATCAGAGAGAGCTCCCTTCCCTTGTACAGAGAGTCAGTGTGAGTCAAAACCACCTGGGCAAGCACCTAACAACAGGAACAGCAACACAATTGTGGAATCTGTTCAAAATAATTTTCATAATTTCACATCTTCAAAAATAACCAAACATAACTTCTTGTGTTTGAAACGATAGAAGCAGGTCCGAGCTCAGAAAAGGATAAATGGGAACATTGTCAAAGTGCACCTCAACATTCCGTATCCCTCAGGTCAGCAAGGAATAGCAGAATTCTTTTAGCCTCCTCCTGCCTCATTACTATGAACTTGGATGCTGGAATGAAAATTGCCACCTTCGCAGCTTCTCCTGCCTAGACAACCTAACGCAGGTCAAACTGTGTGGGAAAAAAAAATACGTTTCAACCTTTGCATACAGATGTTTCTTAGTCAGCAAAGTAGGTTATCCACATTTCCATTGCAAATGAAGGGATTGGTTTCCTAGGTTTGAAAATGGAGAAGTAGGAGAGCGGGGGCGGGGGGGGGGTTTGTCTTGATTAAAGGGGGGGTGGGTGTAAAAAAAAAAGCTAACCCTAAGTTGTCAGGGAGCTTCAAATATTGTTTAACTGTTCTGATTTCAAAGTCCTCAAGAGGAACACATGTACAGAAGAAACGGCCTTTCATGAAAAAGAAAAGCTCTAATTCAAGCTCCTATGCTAGAGAATCAGGCCTGCTTGGGGTAGGGCTAATGCTATGGTGAAGGGGATGCCTGTATTTGTTTTTTTCCATCCTTTCAAGAGATTCTATCTTTAGAACCCAATTCTGGCTCCAATGCTGTTAAATTAATCATAAAAAACACCTTGGAGTTTCATAAAGGTCACACGGATTTAATTAAGAAGGCAACATGACCACAATTATTTTACCTTCTAGTCTATGACCACTATTCCATTGCTTATGGTCATATTTCCTAGGACCACTTGTCTGTCAGTTTGTCATCCCATGGTGGCTGGTGTGTTGTTATGATGCTGGGTGGGGGCTATGCTATTAATATTTCAAATACTAGCCGGGCCATCTACAATGACAGGTTTCAGTGGAGCCTCTAGAATAAGACAGAATAGGAAAGAGACCAGGATTATCTATGTCTTAAAAAAATTGGTCAGTGAAAGTAAACGTATGAATATCCGTGGGATTGCACTGAAAGATAATTCCCTCAGGTTGGAGGGTACTGAAAATATGAGGGAGAGGTTGTCTCCTCCAAACAGAGTTGATCTTACTGACCTAGAGGGAGCAAAGCTAATGGGACTTCATTTGCTGGTGGGGCATGCCTACAAATGAGAAGAAACAGCTGAAAACACTCATTAAGAGAGGGGATGTGGAATGTGCTAAGATGAATGTAGGAAAATTGGAAATTGTCAAAGAGAAATAAAATACATAAAGGTCAATCTTCCAGACATTAGTATGCTGAAAGAGATTGGTATGAGCCATTTTAACTTGGACAAACCATATGGTGTACTCTGCCAGGAATAATAAATTGCCATGAAATAGCATCATAGCCACCATTAAAAAGAGAGCACTTCAAAATGTATCCTGCAGCATATCTGTATCAGTAATGGATAATATCCATATGCTCACATGGAAGACAAGTTAATATGTTGATTCTCCAGCTTTATGCACCAACCACTAATTCTGAAGAAGAAAAAAATTAAAAGAATACAATTCACCATCTATAGTATGAAATTGACCAAACATGTGCCCAGGATGAACTGAAGATTATTGGTGATTGGGATGAAAATTTAGAGACAAAGAAGAAACTTCAATATCTGAAAAATTTGTCCCTAGTGATTGAAATGCCTGTGGAGAACACATGATGATGTTTTCCATAGCAAAAAGCTTCCCAACAATATAAATTTGAATGGTACCAGATGGCATATACAGGCATCAAATCAATTACATCTGTGACAAGAATCCCTGTAGAAAATCAACATCATCAGTCAGAACAACGCTAGGTGATGACTATCGAACATAATCACTATACCAAAAACAACTGGTTAATATCCACTCATTTCAGGAGATAGCATGTGATCGAGGATGGACAGGGTTGACTTGGACAAGGGTCAGGATGCGTCAGACCTTGGAAAAGGATCTAAACCTGCGTCGTAAAGGAGGAGCTCCGTGACCCAGAGGCAGCCTCTCCTTGGACTGGCTTGGCACAGTGCCAGTGATGATCTCAAACAGCAGTGAGGATGATCCAAGGGGAGGGTGGGGGGAAGTGTTCCATGTTGTTGTAGTGCAGATCGCTACGCTTCTGAAGCGACTTGAGAGTACCCAGGCACCAACACAGCAACAGATTTTGGTCATTTTGTAACTTTCACATTTTCTAGGGCATTTAGTTTATCAAATCGATATAGGAAGACTTGTTAGACTCCAGAGCAGCGATTCTCAACCTGTGGGTTTCCATTCCTTTGGGGGTTGAACGACCCTTTCACAGGGGTCGCCCGATTTATGACAGTAGCAAAATGACAGTGATGAAGTAGCAATGGAAATAATTTTATGATTAGAAGTCACCACAACATGAGAAGCTGTATGAAAGGGTGGCGACATTAGGAAGGTTGAGAACCACTGGAAGTGCAACGTATGTTAGTGTCTCATTGAACTTAGATTAGAAAAAGGGGAGTACATAATATTAATTTTGCAATGTTAAGTGCACCTTGAAGTGACAATTATTCTACAGGTACAAGGAAATTTATTCACAATGTTTTCTTTTTTTAATTTAAGATTTTTTTGTGTGATCCAAGTGGGCTTTTAAAAAAATCATTTTATTGGGGACTACTATGTTTTCTTAACTGTGAATTGTATATGTGAAGTATATGCCGATCAAACTACTTTAAAACAAACAAATAGTTTCTCACCCTTGAGTAGAGTACAATTCCCAAGGACTCCATAAGGCAGGCTGAAAGTGCCTCCACAGGATTTCTGAGACTGTAACTTTTTACCAGAGGAGAAAGCCTCATCTTTCTTCTGAAGAGAGGCTTGTGGTTTTGAACGACTGGTCTGCTGGTGAGGAGTCCACCACAGCCCACCATGCCACCAGGGCTCCTCTTGAGTCAGAAACTCTGTGGATAGAGCCTAGAAATCATCACTCTAATGAACTCTACGGTCATTTTTCTGAAGGCTCAAATTTGAGATCCACACTTTCAGACTTTCAGCTCCAAGAGAGTCAGACTTTTGTCTGTGTATCCTCTAAATTGTAGCCCCTCATTTCTAGCACCACTTTGGACGTTGGAAATGTCCTTAATAATTATTTGCTTAGGAAATTAAAATCTGTAAAATTGACTGGGTATATTCATAGGAAAACAAGCACAACCCACCAATGGAGGTAACATAGTCAGAAATCTGAGTAATCTCTCTCTCTCTCTCTCAGTAAGATAGATTTGGTTTTTTTTTTTTGGGGGGGGGCATCACTGCCCCCTGGTGGTAGGAATAGGAAGCCCAGCCTTCACTGCTAGATTTGAACCTCCAACCCAGTGGGCCGCAGTCCCACGCACAACCACTACGCCACCGGGGCTCAGTTCTCAGATAGATTCCTAGAGTCTTTGCATTATGACTTCATCACGTCCCTCATGAAAAGATCGATGGTTTCACTGTCTTTGATAGCTTTTATCCACCCGAAGTGATAAACTAAATGTGGATAACTAGATTAGACAAAATAGCTAAATATTATTGGGATTAAAGAACATCTCTTAAAAAGGTAGCTTAATAAGTAACCTTTTCACATATGTAGACATGACAATATGGATCTTCCTGTTTCATAGTAAAAGATGTGCCATCAGTGTTCCTTAGTGGGAGTCTATTATACTTTCACTGAGTCACCATATGTGAATAATGAGAATATTTTAAAACAGTGTCCACAAAGAAATCTTTTCTTAGTTTTAAAGAAGATGGACCTGATTATAGGAGCCAAGTTTTTTTTTGCTTCTGGTTTGCTTGGGACCCTAATTCCTTATAAAAAACCTTCCAAACGGGGTCTCTTTTCCTTAGTTGAAGGCAGACATCCAGGAGACGGATCCTCTCTTTATAAACCCACACTGGGACGCACTGGGGCAGGGAGTGCTTGCTCTGATCCTTTGATCACGTGGAACTGGACGAATGAACAATCTGGGCAAAGGCTGCCTCTGGCTTTACTGCTCAGGTAGGAGACCACCTCTGGAACACTGGCTCTTTGTGTCAACTTTGTGGTTAGAGCTGCAGATGGCTGTGTGCCTTTTTCTCTTGAAAGTGCAGCGGTCAAGAGGCTTGAAAAGGCACTCTTTGGAAGAATGCTGAACCTTATTACATCATGCTAAGTAGATGTTTTTACTCAGAACAGGAAAGTGCACGTGTCTTTGGGCAGCTGTTAGAAGAGTATGCAAGCTCCAAGAGTTTGCGTTGGGTTCCCAAGTAAGAGGAAAAAAACCTAGCAGGTTTTGAGAGTGAAAGCTGACCTGTATTCTAAAATGGCATTAGAAGCCCTTTTTAAAAATTATATAGAATTGCCATGTACTCACTTCTACAGTGCCGTGGTTACGGCCTCGGGCCTAAAATGAAGGTAATTTGAAAGAAACCACACAGAGCACCACTTTTTATACCCTGTTTGCTTTCAACAGTGTGCCTGTGAAGTCAATAGCAGTGATGGAGCCAGGCAAAGTAACAGTAGTGAACACTTAGTCATTCATCCTGAGGTGAACTAAGGCCAGTATCCTTTGTTCAGGGGAGTTTCTACACTCAGCGAATTTTCATGCAACAGTAAATGTAAATGTTGCATTGCTAATTCTGTTAATATTTGACTTTATACTTTATTGATCATATGAGGGGTAACCCCCACAAACAAACAAACAAACAAACCTGGATGTGATGTGAAGGAGATAGTGCATTCTGACTGTGTTTCACCAGGTGAGACCGCTAATCAAGCTTTCCATGTAGAGCTTTTGAAAAGATTGCATAACAGTGTATGACAAAAAAGGCCTGATTGGCAGATGCGAGACTGGTTTTGCCACCGTGACAATGCCCCTGTCCATGCAGCCTCCTCAGTGCACTAGTTTTAGGCATAAATAGCATGACCTTCTTGCCCGATGCACCTTACTGACCTTACCTGACCTAGCCCCGCGTTGCTCCCTTTTGTTTCCTTGAATGAAGAGGGACATGAAAGGACAGCAATTTGATGACATAGAAGAGGTGAAGGAAAAAAACATCTGAGGGAGGAGCTGTCAGCCTTCCAAACAGATCTGTTTGAAAAATTGTTTCCAAGAATGGAATCACAGATTTGACAAATACATTAAGTGTCATGGAGAGCACTTTGAAGGTGATAAGGTTGGTTTGTAAAAATATGAATACATAGCTTAAACAAACAACAGCTTAAACAAACAAACAAACAAACAACAGGTGGAGAGTAGCCTCTCATATATATTTCTCATGAAATTTGCAAAATAACATTTAAAAATAAGAGTATTCTATTTTCCTATTAACATTCAATGCTTTCGTTCATTTCTCAGTAGGAAAACTAAAAATTCCTTAATCAGTGGTTCATTTCTGCCTTATTCACTAGAACCATGCCCAGTCCAAGGGCATGCTTGATAACTACTTGTTAATTGACTAAAAGCTCTTAATTAAAAATTCAGTGATTCAAGTTCGCCCACAGGTATCTTGATAGAAAGGACTATTCATTTACTTCTGAAAAATGAGTCGTTGCAAATTCTATGAAGTACAGTTCTATCTGAAACACATAAATTAACATAAGTCGGCATCAACTTGATGGGAACAGTCTAACAGGGGTGTTTGTGAGACTCATGGTATGTTCGATGGCAGAGTTGGTCAATGATGTTTTAATATCTGAGGATTGTCCTGTAGACACTTCAAGATCTTTGGTGTCCCCATCTCACCACAGCTGCTCTTCCTAAATGATCCAGGTGGCAGGAATTTTGTATGTCAGGAAGTTGCGAGTTTCAGAAGTTCAGTTTCTTTCTCCTAAAAGCAGGGGTTCTCAGACATCAGTATGTACCAAATCATCACAAGAAGGTGGTCCTGGACCAGATTTTGAGAACTACTCTCTGTAGGCTCATTGTTTTTGCAGTTATGCTGTTCTAATAGATTGTTCTACTCCCCAGAGTTCCTACTAGCACATAGCTCATAGAGGGTGCAAAGGATTCTGGATTATAGAAGATAAGTGCTTGTTCTCAAGTATCATAGAATACATACATATACTTGAATATATTTTTGGACGTTTTATAGTCTTTTGACTGTCAATTCAAAGCATGACACAATATAAGGAACTTCAGACCCTTCAGAAAAACTCCTCATATACACATAACATGGTTTCTCAGTGATCTATTTTACTTCTGGAAAATAATAAAAAGAGGGTGCAAAAAGATTCTTAAAAGTTGTCAGTTTCCTCCTACCCACCACCAGGGCAATGATGCCTAAAAAAAAAAAAAAAAAAAAAAAAAAAAGTTGTCAGTTTCTCCTCTTTTTATATCTCTAACGCTTTAAGTATTTTGAATCTAGTTTTCAGAATTAAAACTACTATAGAATGCTGGCTTCTCAGTTTGTAGAAACTATGATGAATAAATTTTGGCACAGGATGAGCAAAGCTTTTGAAATAAGTCACTTTTACATTAATTTCATGATTTTGGCCAAGTCCAAATATTATCTGTTGTCTCTCAATGTTTTCACATTGATTTTTTTAAAAAAATCGACCTTAGCAATTACATTTATGAAGTCAAAGATAATATGTGTCAAAATTTCCTATTCTTTTCCTTACATATTCTCTTAAAAAATCTGTTTTACCTAAAATTATCTCATGTACCAACATCATCTAAATACCCTCCTTTAGGACACGAAGATGCAAAAACGCTCAGAGGATTCTCTTCTACTTGAGAAGAGCAAGCCTCTGAACAAGAACCACTAGAAGCATATCAGGAAACGTTCAGCGGTTGATAGAAGGTAAAATCTAGAAAACAGTTTTATAAAGCTAATTTGTAGCAATAACATTAAATTTCTTTGTATACTTTCATCCAGCATTTTCACTTATGTGAACTAGCTTTTGTAAACTCAAAACACTTGAGTCATTTTAAATAGAAAATGCAAAGGAATTGTTTTCTTTTGGTATTTTCATGTATGATTGAAAGCAAATCAATTAGTTCAGGAATTAAAATCATTTTTAGGATGATGTTTTAATGTCAATAAGGAAACTTTTATAAAATAATGTCAGATGTATAAGCAAAATATAGTATGATCCCAAATATGTAAAATAGGATTCTTAGAAGTTAGAGAATATGTCAAATTAAATGTGTTTTTCTGAGTTATGTGATTTAAAAAAAAATTTTCAATCTATATGCATCTATGTGGTAGTCACATAATCTGGTATCAATTTGAGAATTAAGAGTGTAGCGGTGGAGTCTAGTCTGTCAATCTGGAGATAGCCAATGAGACCTCTGTGTGAGCATGGCCTTTTCCTGAGAATTCTGGGAAATTTGGTACTTCCTTCTTGGAAGCAGGAGACACTCGTACCCTGGGAGACATAGCAACTGAGAAGACACATGGGCCTACCCTGATGCACCCCTGGGAAAAGCTGTGTGGTGACCTCTGCCAGTGCAGAGATGCTTATGCCACCATAGGATCCATGGACTTTCTACCCACTGACCTGTGATCTTCCTGCATTCGTCACCATTGCATGTGTTTTGTGAGTCTGAAGAGGTTTTTGTAGATTTCTGTCAGACATGTGGGCTAATATCGAATTTGTGGACTTGACTGGGGTGTTTTCTCAATTTCCTCCTGTATATAAAACTCACCCTTATATACATATGCATGTTTATGAATTTTGTTTTTCTAGTTACCCAGACTAACACAATCTATATTTTCTCATTTTTCAGTAAGGAATAGGAGGTAATTACTTTTATAATTAGGACAGGATTATCCTTAAAGAACAAATACAAAAATGAAAACAAGGACTAATTAAAATCTAACTGAATCTCCTAGAGAAACTCAAGAGAAAAATTAGCAACTGAGACTGGGGAAACTAATATGTTACAAAACAGAACAGGAGGAGGCTGTGTTTTCCTGTGTGATTAAATCAAGGCCTATTTCAGTGACAATGTAACCTACATTACACAAATTAGCAAAACAAGAGAAAGACCCAAGATGAAAAGCTGCAATTGACTTGTCATGGCTACAAATTAAATGAGCGTGAATCCATTTAAAACAGAGCCCGTAGCTCTATGAAGGTGAGAGAGAAAGCTGTATAAAAACAAAAATTAAAAAGAGGATTCTGAGAACATTAGGAACCTAAACACAAGGAAGAAACACACATGTACAAATGGGTTAGGTTAGAAATAGCAGGGAGGCAGAAGTTGAACAGAAGTCAACTAGAGTCGGTGAGGGTACAAGGCTTATCGTTAAGATGTGCCTTGAGTTTTTCCAAGAGGAGAGAGGCCCTACTTCATAAAGATGTCAATGACTACAGTCAGGAGATGGACTAACTGATTCCTGTTTGGGAGACTTGGTGCCCATTTATAGTGTATTCCAGTCTGATCAGAAAGGGGAAGGTCAAAGAACTGCAAGAGAAAGGTACCTTCCTTCCCCAGGAATCTGGAAAGTAAAGAATTGCTAAAAGAGTACTTTTAATTTTGTTTCTCAGAAGATGTAATCCCGAATGATTCTTGGCTGCTATGCTCATGATGAAGCACAGGTTTTCAGAGCAGATCTCATTCCTGGATGCCAGGAGATTGACTTGACATCTCAAATGTGACACAACTAGGACTGAACTCCCAACCATCCATCCCAAACCTACTTCTTTTGCCATTTTTACACTCTCTGTTAATGTTAACCCCATTATTTTAGTTGTTTAGACTAACAACCTGGCAATCATGATTGGTTTTACTCGTTTTTTCACATTGTATAAATTGCTCACTAAACTCCCTATCGATGCCTTCAAAATATATCCAGACCATTTCCAATTTCAGGGCGCCATTTTGCCACAATACCAGCATCTTTACCTAGGGGATAAGTGTCTCTGCTTCCACTCTTTTCACCTTTTAAAATAGCAACCACCACAACACGTTTAGTAAAATGTTAATATCATAACACTATTCAAGCGACCATCCAATGAACTTTCATCTTATTTGGGGGCAAAGACAAAATCTTATGATTCCCTACATATTCACGTGTGACTCACATACCTCTGATCTCACTTTTGACTGCCCTGCTCATTTACTTCTCCTCCTGGGCCTTACACTCCCTTCCAGATGTCCTCTTGCTGAAAAGCTTTTCAGTCAGATATTTGCATGCCAGCTTTCTCACTTCCATCAAGTTTTAATACCATTGCTACCTCCTCATTGAAGCCTTCCTTTGTTATTTACATAAATCCAAAACACCTTCTATTTCCAGTACTTATTACTACCCTCTGACATAGTTAAGGTTTATTGTTCCAACCTGGCCAATAATCCTGGGATTATGTCGGATAAACCTAAGGGCCATGCCTTTTTTCCCCTTCGTGTCTCTTGCTCTCTGATGGTCAAACCACGGTGCAGCTGCCTTGGCCAGTTTGCTGTTTCAGCTGGCAAAGCTCACTTCCTGCAAGACATCTCTGTAAAGAAGCCACATGGACCTACTCTGATGCAGCCCTGGGTGCTGGAGCAGCTGGGTGGAGACCAGCACTGAGATGCTTACACGTGCACTGATTGAGTTTTCCTACTGCAGTTGGTGTCATTGCGTGTGTTGTGTGAGCCTGAGGGGAACTTTGGAGATTGGTGTGGGACATATGAGCTAGTGCTGGACTTAGGGACAACACTGCGTTGAGATACATTTTTAATGTACTTACCCTTTACATAAAACTCTCTCTTATATACCTATGAGTTTCTATGGATTTATTTCTCTAGTCTACCCAGACAAATACACCTCTCTTACTTGATTACATAATTTTATATATTTTTACTTACTTCTCTTACCAAATCTCTTTTAGAATGTAAAAGTAGAGATCGTTTTTGCATTCATTGCTAACTATTCATGGTCCAGAAAACTGCCTGTCCACAGGTACTTTACTTTTTTAAATACATAAATAAACTACCTTTTTAACCTCTTACTTCATGTCTTCTTCTTGCTTTTGATGTTTCATGTTTATCCTCCATCTGTAGATTCAGTTCAATCTTTGACAATATTTTTTCTCTCTGAATTCCTAATGTCCAATCCTGCATCATTTAGATCCATTTTCCTATACCTCTTACCTGACTTTGCTTCCTTTCCCAACCCTGTAAGACACAAGGCACTTTTACTATTTCATTGTCTCCGCTGCTGTTCTACATGGGCTGATTTCAGACCTCACTCATCTTTATTCTCATCATTTCAATTCTTTGTTCCATTACTCTCCAACCGAGATTAGATTCTGTGCGTAAGAAAACAACTCTTAAGCCTGACCTTATTTCATAACCTAATATCAACGGAAGCCAGTAAAAGTTCTAAGAAACAAGGATATGAGAGGTCAGGTAAAAATGCCTCTCTCAGCCCTCTACCCCCTCCCAATATAGGGTTTACTCTTTTTTGGGGTGTTTGACTTACAAAGGAGCTAGATCATTTAATGCTGTGTTTGAGAATTATGTGAAGTATTAAAAACAAATTAAAGGTTTAATGAAATTCAACCACTAAGTATTTTCTTCCCCCCCCCACTAGTAGGTATGGTTTAGCATTCTTCGGGAACATACTTTCTGAATGTCTCAAGTGAGGGTCTATATTTTTGATCTTGAAAATCATCTTCAGAAAACTTTGAATGGTATAACCCACAAGTGACAAGGGAGTCACATGACACAAAATAGAAGTGTGTGCTCACCTGGTAATGAATGTTCTTTCGTTGATGAAGATCCAGGAAGGGACCTCTGGAGTCCTTGCAGCCCTCCTTCTCTCCTGCTTGAGATCTCCTGCAGAGGTTCTAAAACATTAGCACAATATTAGTTCTCTGTTCCTCGGGTACATTCATAAACCAGTTCAGATCTAACTTGGTACTTTTACTATATCTATCTTATATAAACATATTTAGGGGGGTCAATTGAATAATATTTTATAGATATAATAAGGATACAGCTGAGTATGGAATGAAATAGTACTTACTATATGCCTCATATGGATCTTACATTTTGCAAAACTGGGCTTTCGCTCTCCACTCCACACTTCCTCTCATTCACAATGATACTTTTTTGTTTTTGTTTTTGTTCTTGGAGGTCTGATACCTGATCCCATTGACACCTCGTGATCACACAGATTGGTGTGCTCCTTCCATGGAGACTTCGTTGCTTCTCAACTAGATGGTCACTTACTCATCTTAAAGCCTTTAAGACGCCAGACACTGTACCTTTGATAGCCAGGCACCATCAGTTTTCTTCACCACATTTGCTAATGCACCCGCTTTGTCTTCAGTGATCGTGTCAGGAAGGTGAACATCATGGAATACCAGTTTAATAGAACAAAGTGTTCTTGTGTTGAGGGAGTACTTGAGTAGAGGCCCAATGTCCATCTGGTACCTTAGTACTAAGCCTTTAAATATATGCACATACATCTGTTTCCCCATTGTCATATATAAATATATTTACATATGTACATGCTTTTATTTAGACATCTATTAATGCCCTTGGCCTCCTAGTTCTTTTCTCTACCTCCTTTTTCTTTCCTGTTGTTCCACTATCATGCTCAGGCCTCATTTGGGTTTCAGTGGTTCTTCTTGGTTACATTACCCTTGATCAAGTCCTACTAGGCCTCCCAAACCTTCCTTGCAATTGATTTTGAATCACTTGCTGTTCCCTAGTTTGTTAACATCCACTTCCTTCCCTTGTCTCCCCCTCTTCCATGTCCCCTGGATCTGTCAGTCCTATTGTTTTCTCCTCCAGATTGTTTATCCTGCCTACTTCTATCTAGAGATAATAATATGCACAAAATAAGGCAGAGAACAACAAAGCAATAAAAGAAAAGAAAACAACAGCAACAAAAAAACAATGTCATAAAAAGAAAGAAAAATCCTTTAAATAATTCAACTTTGTTTGTTGCCCTTTAGGAGTGTTTTCTGGTCGACTATGGGATGCCACTACCTGACTCCAAAGACTATTTTTGGTATTTCCTCTGGGCTTCCTTGCTCTGTTCCCCTTGCTGTTCTGTTGCACACCGTTAGTGTTTTGCCTTGGTGTGGTGGGGTCAGAGCAGACACATTCCTGCACCGTGTCTCCAGTGTTGCTTCCTGTAGTGCATGGGTCAGTGAGGGACACTGTGTCTCATAGTGGACCTGATCCTATGGTGCTCTCAGTGCTTTGGCTCCCCTGAGTGGGAATATCATCTGCAGGGTTTGGTGGGCCAGGATGTGCTCCACTCTCTCTTCCTCTCCCTTTATTTGCACCTGTGTGCTCTGATCAAACATGTCCCTCTCCCTGAGGTGTAGCTTCAGTGCTGTCCTCTGAAGTAAAGTCTTCTGGGGGAAGGGGGAATTGTCCACGTAGTTAGGATTGGGGCCGACTCCTCAGATCTTTCTGCTAGTTCAGTGTGGGTATTATTATTACCTCCATTTCAAGGTACTTAGTATGTAGAGGGACTTAAAATTTGAAATGAGACTGAATGTCTTCAAGAATCCTCCTTTTGTATTTCAACTTTTTTTTTTAGGGGGGAATGGAGCACAATAGAAAGTGTTATACAGATTTTTTTGTGTGTGACTTTTCTATAAATGGGTCCATGTCAAGGTTCTTTGCAAAGTTCCTTCTCCACCCCAGTGATGAAGATCGATATTGAGGATAATTGGAAGGGGCCTCTCTAAAATCTTTAACCATAAAACAAAAACATCAACTTAGAGCTCCAAACTGTAACAATTCACTTGAGTGTTTGAATGTTACCTATGGAATCTCATTTCTTTTTAAATCATGGCTTAGATGATAATTCATTTAGGAAATAAATACTGATGTGCTGCATTTTCTCTCCTCCACCCCCTTATAAGAAGCCTGGGTGGCGCTGTGGCTACTCACTTGGTTGCTGAATAAAAACCAGTGATTGAAATGCACCAGCCCCTCTTGAGAAAAGGATGGCAGTTTGCTTCCTTCAAGACTAAGCCTTGGAAACCCTGCAGATCATATGTGTTCTAGAGGGTCACAATGAACCAGAATCTCCTTCATGAAAAGGTCTGAGTCAAAACCAACTTGGCAGCAAAGATTGTACGGAAGTTTTAGGGAATGCTTGTGCATTTTCCTCACTTTTATAAACTTCGGAGTTGTATTTATTTTACTTGGCTTGACATCACTTTGGTATTCTAAACTTAAAATTATTCTCTTCATCTAAGTTAGGGAATGTAAATAGTAAAGAAGGAGAGCATAATTAAAATTATAGCAAAGTATACAAAACATTCAACTCTTTATATAATTCAGTGACACTAATTGTATGCTTCCTGTTGTGGAACCATTGATGCTACCCCTTTCAAATGATTGTACCACCATTAACATAAATTCAATGTCTCCTACACAAAACCTTCTCCTTTCCCTATCCTCATTAAGCACTAATAATCTTTGGTTTCTATATTTTGTTTACTTTATACCATAAAGTAAAGATAATATAGTATTTGTTCTTGTCTTACAGCAAATTGTTTTAAAGGTTCATTTGTGTTGTTGTAAGCATCAAGACTTCATTTCTCCTTAGGATCAAATATTATTCCCAAATGAGTCTATATCACATTTTGTTTGTCATTCATCGTTTAATAGTCATTGCTATTTTATTTTATCTTTTGTCTACTTTGAAAAAGGTTCCAATGAATACTGATGTACAAATATTTTATGTTTAACAATCTCCAAAGGAGATGAGAAAGAAAATATATAAGGTGAGAAATACTGATGGTCCAATAATATGAAGAGTCTTCTAAAAAAATTGTAGGAAATGTTCATGATATTTTAATTCCATTTTCCATGAATCTTTCGAAGTACCCTTATATATATCTTGACATATGTCCTCCTTCTGGGTAACCAATTTATGAGATTGATAATTTGGGGTAGATAGTTGGATATAGAGATAAAAATAGATAAAGGGAGAGAGAGAGAGTAGAAACAGTATTCATAATAAAATATAATACTAGTCCCAGTTCTGACAAATGCTAATGGTTTGTAAATTTATAAGTGACATCCTGGCCAAAGTTGTGCTGATACTCACTTTATGGTTGGTAGCTGCATGAGCTAAATTTCTGGTAAGGAGTGCATCTGGCAGGTCAGAGTTTGATCAAACTTCATGTGTGAATCTCTTTAGTTGATTTAAAATATGGTGTAAGGTTTTTTTTATTTTACAATTTCATCCACAATTCTGACACCATTAACTTTCAGTGATTTAAAAGTTATTTTCCTGTTCCATATCTCCATAAATGCACAAATGTGCTTGGGGTATTCTTTCCTGGTGAAAGTTTGACTTTTTATAGAGAAGCATAAAAAGAAAACTGAGAAACTACAGGAGAAATCCAGCCTGGTTTGGATAATGTCTCTGAGGTCTTGCTGGTTTTATATTTTATAGTAAAAAAATTCAGAAATTTGTCAGGGAAAACCCAGATGTATTGACACTATTATAGTTTATAATAAAGGTTCCAGAGAGTTAGAAAAATATATCAGTCAGTTTTAAGGTTTTGCTTACTTAGCAGTTAAGTATTATTTTCTTCAAGAAGATATTAGATTCCCAAGGCTTCCAGGATCCAATAAAAGCACTTTACAATCACTGAAATTTTTGAGACAGCATGAGAATTCAAGGTGGTTAGAGAAAAAACCCTTGGGTGATGATTAGAGCTATGCAGAAAAGAGAAAAACATGTATTATGTAAGCTGGAAAGCTACAGGAATATTGGTCCAAGGAAAGCAACGGATTCATCTATTGGGCAGAACTATTTTTGTAGTGCCTCTAGAATGATTTAATTTTCATCATTTTGTTCATGGGAATATATTCCTTCTACTACAGCAACTCAGCTCAAACTGTCTCAACTCTGTCTGAAGTTGGGCAATCATAGTTTCAAGTTTCTAGGCACCTAAACTCAAGCTCTAACTTGCAAAATCAATTTATTATGAGGTCTTACTGTTCAAGTCTCCTTCAGGGTCTGGAAAGTTCTGTGAGACATGAATAATTTCCTTTTTTTATGTTTTCAGATGAAAAGCATTAAGGTGTGATGAGAGATTTTAAATATAATACTTTCTAGCTATTCCATTACATAGAAATTGAATATATAGTTACCCTGACTCCAACTTTATATAATCATAGAAAATAAGACCTAAATAAAATGGATGAAGTGGATAGACAAGTTTAGCTTGATATTAAAAATGAAATTTCCTCCTTTTATTTTATAATCAGTTAGATTGGGGAAAGACCACCAATCATCTGTCAGATTGTCATACTGTGGTGGTTTGCCCATTGCTGGGATGCTAGAAGGTATGTCACTGGCATCAGTGAGCCACAGAAATGTCAATTTCTTTTTTAGCATGTGAGTATTGGTCAATGAATTAGCAAGACCACAGAAGAATTGGTGCATTTGAATTATGGTGTTGACAAAGAATATTGAAAATGTCATGGACTTCCAGAAGAACAAATGAGCCTGTTTTGGGAGAGGGACAAAAAGAAGGCTTCATAGAAGGGAGGATGGAATGACTTGGGTTCACATACTTTACACATGTTATTGGAAGAACTTGGTTCCTGGTAAAAGTCATCATGCTTGGAAAAGTAGTCCATCATCAAAACAGAGGAAGACTCTCCCTCAGATGGTTCATTACAGTGGCTGAAACAATGGGTTCCTACTTAACTACAGTTACCAGGATGGCACAAGTTATATTTTTCTGTTGTACATACCTAACAACAATGATGATGACAACAACAGCAATAATGTACTTGCCAGACCCTTCTTCTCCCAATTTACCAGCTCAAGCAAACAAAAACATTCTAATGTGACTTTTTTTTCCCAATAGCTTTGTTAATTTTAAAATTATATATTCTCTTTGAAAGTTATGAACTAGGCACCTGATCAGGCATATTGCGATTGTTTCTAAGTTGACCACTTGAATAAAACCAAAGCAACTCACTGTCATCCAAGCAATTCTGACTCATAGTGATCCCACAGACAGAATAGAAGTGCCCCTGTTTGAGTTTCCAAGGCTACAAAACCCCCACATAGTTCTGGAAGAGCAGCCAGTAGTTTCAAATGGCTAACTTTGGAGTTAGCAGGCCAACATGTAACCATTATGCTACCAGGGCTCCCTTTTATCCCTTTTATTTTTATTTTCATATTGTTTTCTTGCTCACAAACTTTCCATGAGGTCTCATTCTTCCCACATACAATTGAAGTCTTCTCTGTCATTTCACCCAAACTTATCTTACCAAAATTATAAATGAAGTTTTTCTTCAACGTCATGTTCTCTTGTCAAGAATGCAATGGTACTGGATATCTATGCAGCTCCCCACATCACTATAGGTCCAAACCTCTGCTTCCTTCCAGTTGCTAAGGAAGTGGAACATTACCACATCTTCCAGTAACCTTTATCTACAGCATTATTATCATGCCACTTTCTGCTTTGCACCCTGTATGGATGCCCTAGCTCCCTCTATACCTCCATCCTCTTCTTCAAAGAAAGGTGCTTCACTAGTTGGAAGTATCTTCTTTTTGATCATTGGGGTCAAAGGACAGGGTTCATTTTGCAGGTATCTATTCTGTTTGAAACTTATTCAAATGTACAGAAGCAGAACACTAGAAGAATCATAGAAAATTTCCGGAGGACTATTACAGAGTGATCAGGAAATTAAGTCTCTATGTGAGAAGCAAAAAGAGCTTTAGAGTGCTTATAGGATTCCAAGAACTTTGTCTGGGCTCTAGTTAACATAGTTCTTGCTTCTAAGTCCTGTAGTTTGTCATTATTATCACCCAAGTAAAGGGTTACTGAGGCTCCCTGGTGGGATCTTCCAGTAATGACCTCTCTGGAGGTCCCTCAGTGATTATCTCACTGCCCTGATACGACCTTTGTCCAAGATGCAGATCATTAGCTATGCATTCCTTTAATTACTCCTCCTTGTTCCTCTACTCCCACATTTCATTGACCAAAAGGTTCTTTCTCTGTCCCCACTTTCTCTCCTTTGCATCCCTTGACGAGAGTCACTTTTTATTTTCTTGGAAACACTTTCTCCTTGAGGTTTCTAGAAAAAAGTACAATGCTCTTGCCTTATTCTCGTGCTATCTCACAGGTCTCAACCTTTCAATCTTCTCTCGTGACTCCTTGCCTATCAGATCATAAAATGCTGTCCTGTTCCAGTTGGCCTCCTTTGACTTTCTTCTTGTCTTTGCTCTTGCTTATCTCCAGGCCTGTCTCTGCTTAGGTCCAGACTACCTAGTTAACCTCTATTTGGATGCCTGTCAGGCATTTCAAAGGCAACATGCCCCAAACAGAATTGCTGACTTTCTTCCATACACCAGATTTCCTCCCTTTAACCCTTTACTCACTGCCACCAAGTTGATGCTGACTCACAATGATCCTACCGGACATAGTATAACTTACCTGGGAGAGCAAGAAACCTTTTGTTATCCACATCCCTCCAATGTGTATCCTGAATTCAAAAGCTCTTGTTACCACTTCTACGATCTGTTAACATCTTCTTCTTGATTTACAACACCAGTTTCTGAATTGAATTCCCTCCATCTACATTATGCATCTATATTTTTCTGTATAACATCTAGGATGCCCATTTAAAGACAGAATCAGATATTCATCTTTTAGTTAAAACTCTGTCAAGTCTTCCAAGGATGAACTGGATTAAAATATAATTTCCTTATGATGGCCCCCAAGGTCCTGTGTACCTATTATAAATTCATTTGCTTCATTATTCCCCCCATTATTCCCATTTCATCTGTATTGATCTTTTTTTAATTACCTGAATCTACTTATGTTTCTGTAATTGCACTTGCTGTTACTATAACCATAGCCCTGGTGGTGCAGTGGTTCAACCTTTAGTTGGTAGCTGCTCTGTGGGAGAAAAATGTGACTGTCTAATTTCATAAAGATAATAAATAGCCTTGGAAAGCTGAGAGAGCAGTTATGTAGATCCTGTGGGGTCCCTGTGAATTAGAATTAACTGGAGGGGAATTATTTTGGGTTGGGTTTTGCTGCTGTAACTTCTAACTCTATCTTCTAACTCTCACCTGGCTGCCTCCTTAGCAGAGAACCCTAACAGCACAATGTCTAAAGCACGGGGCTGCAAAATAAAAGATTTGTGGTCTGAACTCAGCCCCAAAGTCCTCCGTGGGTCAGAGATGTAACAGTATGTTTCCTTAACAATTGGTAATTCTCTGAAGTAGTTCAACTCTGTCCTATAGGAAGTTGCTATCAATTTAATTTCTGGGCTGTTTTTTTGCTTACAAATTACTCCCTACCTAAGTCTCTATCAGAGAATTTTCAACTTATTGCACAACAGTATCTGAATCTTTTTTGTTCACATCATTTGTCATCCCCCAAATAGAATATGAACTTTTGGGGGCACAGGAACTTTCTGTGATGTTTTGTTTCTTTACCGGTGCCGCTAGAACCCTGGAGATTGCATGAATTTAAACTTTTGTGAGTAACTAAATGAAAGTTAGGAATCCTGGTGGCACATTGGATAACATTACCAGTTGCTAAGGCAAAGGTTAGTAGTTAAAACTCATCAGTGGCTCTACAACAGGGAAGACCAGCTGACTCCTTAATGATTAAAGCCTAGGAAAAACCATAGAACAGGTCTGTCTGTCATACTGAGTTCATGCGAATCAGAATGGGCTCAATGACAAACAACAGATGTAAATTACAGATGAGATATAGTATGAAATTTCAATTGTCATTTATATAACTCTTCTTGCTCACACAATTATCTAGTTCTTATCTGATACTAGAAGTTGGAAGTTAGTAAATTTTGAACTACAGACTCACTGAGAAAAACTTCTCAAATTTATTGTAACTAAAATTACCAATATAAATTTGAAATTGTAGTTTCAAAAAGTTAAACATTATAGTGATGAGCTGAAGAACCCTTAAAGATGTTTTCTAATATTTTTTCTATTTCTAATCATTCATATTCAACAAAGATGCCACTAAGAGTAGATAACAATTGCATGGTAATCACAACACCAAACTCACTGTTTTATTAAATCACAGTTGGTCTTAGGAGATACTAGAGGCCATGATTAAAATATTTCCATAGTCTTTACAGTAGTCTTCTCTGAATTTAAAAGGAAAGTAGTTGAATATAATTTAATTGATGAAAATTTAAATATGATAAATTTTTGTTCATTGGTAGTATATGTCGATAGGATAGGAACGATATTGATTTTGTGTGAAATCAACATCATTTTGTGCAAAATATTCTAACAATTTAGATATCTAAAAGGTAGATAATTTGATAAAAGTCAATATTATAATCAAATACTCAAGTGAGATATACCTCTATAAATATAAAGTTTCCATTCTCCCTATCTCTGTTTCCTGTAAGCAAGCATATGGAAAACTGACAGAGGTCAAACCTAGTAGTGATGGCTCTGTTGTACATAATGAGTCAGAATGAACTTTATGGTACCTAGCAGCAGCACAAGGAAGGACCCTTGTCAACATCTTTTGGATTAAAAAACTGTGATCCAGTTTCCTCAAAGTCTTAACAGGAAGCAAGCAGAGGTGACCAATACCTGATAGGGAGACTTTATGAAGAAAAAAATTGCAGTGATAGAAGTCTAGAGGTTTTACGTTAGTCACAACGATTCTAGTATAAAATATTAAACTCTAATTTTAAAGAGGATAATAGTTGTTACATTGGGATATCTTTAACTTGGTGAGTGAATCAAACAACTACTTTCAGTCTCTGAGGCCAATTGTAAATTGGCTTAGAATTGTAAATAAAATCAGATAGCTGATTCAATCAACTTGGTTATTTACTTTATCCTTTTGCCCAGAATGGGTGAAACTCAAGACACAGGAAATTAGATGGGTGTTAATATAAAATGTAACAGGTGTAGGCTTATATAATGCCCATTATTGTTAGGTGCCATTTGGCTGGGTCCTACTCAAAGGTCTTACTCAAACAATAGGATTTAACACTTCCTGGTGCTGTGACTTCCTTACAATCCTTCCTATGTTTATACCCCTAGTTAAAATCACTGTCTATTCATCTCATTGGGCATCTTCCTCTACTTCATCAAGCAAGGGGTCCGTTTCCAGAGACTGGTCTTTCCTGATGCATGTCTGAAGCATGTGGGACAAAGTTAAGCCACACTAGCTTCTAAGGAACATTCTAGCAGTATTTCTTCCAAATACAGAATTTTTTTTTCACTCTTCTGCCCATTCTTGGCATTTTTAATGTTTTTCCTATCATAAAAATTCAAAGATATCAATACTTCTTTGTTCTTCCTAATTCATTGTCCAAAACTGAGGCAATGTTGAAGGTGCTGACTTTGATCAGGCAAGCCTTATCCCTCTAACTGAATTTTTTAAATTGAATTTTAAAAATAGATCACTCTGGAGTCAGAAACATGGGGAACTTAGGATAGATGTTCTCTCAGGACTAGTGGTGGCAGTGGTGAAACCTGCGCATGGACCAAGAAGCAGTCAATCTATAAGAACAGGCATTTAAAACCAGGAAAGGTGGGGGTCAGTCTTGAATTATTTCACCATACGGATTCAGTTGGTATGCTGAGGGGATAATAAAAGAAACTGAATTCTGGGAAGAAGAATGGGATATCAGGTTTGGAGGAAAGTTTATTAATAATCATTAATATTCAGATGACTTAACCTTATTTGCAGAAAGAAGAAAGATTTAAAGCACTTGCTGGTAAAGCTCAAGAACTTCAGGCTTCAGTATGGTCTATAACTCAATGTAAGGAAAACTCACGTCTTCACAACTGGACCAAGAGACAACATCATGATAAATGAGAAAAAATATTGGCATGAAAGACAAGGTCTATGAAGCAAGCACAAGGGCATTATAAAATTACATTGTTTTAAATGACCCAAATAGGGAAGGGAGAAGAGACCAGACAGGTAGACTAAGACCAGTATGTGATGGGATCGGGATTCCAATGAGGTCACAAAATACCAGTGTGCAGGATAAGCATCTGAAGCCCCAGTAGTTTGCCCTCTGCTTAGGTGTGGCCTTCCCTGAGCTCATTTAAGGCCTACCTTGTGACCAGAATGACTCCGGAGAACAGGGGCAAGTGGGGTTGGGGAAGAGCTGGAAGTAGGAAATCCAAGGCCCATTTGACTCACATGGGCCAGCCATTTATCTTCCCAATGTTTTAAACATCGCTTAAAACACCTAAGCATATAATTAACTAAATGGTTACTTATTTAAAACTTACAAAGTTTAAAACAATATAAAGTTCACTCCTTTGTATAGTCCGCAAATATTATATGGACTCCTGCTATACTGACCACAGAATGTCTGAGCTTTCACAATGGGCAGCGTAGTATCACCCCTGTGAGCTTCTGAGACTCTATTTCTTGTTTATGGGAGTAGAATGCCTCATCTTTCTCCCTTAGAGTGACTGGTGGATTTGAGTTGCTGACCTTGAAGCTAGTATCCTAATGAGTAACCATTATACCCCTAGGTTTGCTGAGTTGGAATTGTCACTTTGGCAGTGAGTTTAAAATATGTACAAAATATTATACATATCTTTTATGCAGGGAAGGATGTATTTTAATAGACATATTAACAGTGTTAATTGAGAGCTATGAGGGTCACACACTGCCATCTACTCAACTCTGATTATGAGGGATAGTTATTTTCTTTATGATCTCTAACATACTTTCTAAATAGCATACAAGTGTCACTAAATGTAGATATATATCTTACTTGTATAATACATTTGCATAACACACAATATATAAGGGCTACTAGAGAGAGAGTGGGAGTGAGAGAAAAACAAGAGAGAATTACATGCAAATAATAACTGTACTTTAGTTATCAAGTCAAATTATTAAGAGTTATACATGTTTGATTATTTTTATAATTTTTGTCTTAGCCTACACAAAAAGTAAATTTATAGACACACATAAAGTTTCACCATAAAGCTTTTTTTTTTTTAAAAGAAAATCAGAGTCACATGCAATTATATCACTTCATTGAATGGACACAAAGTGTCCAGTGATTCCACCCACACATTATTCAGTTCTTAGAAAACAGGAAAAGATTCCATAGAAATATCGCTTCTGGGAAATCTTTGGTTCCATGTTTTTGTTCTTGCCCCTTTTAGAGAGATGAAAAAAGTTTAGAGAATAACTTTATAAAGTGACCTTGTTTGCTGTAATCCATTATTTAGTTGAGATATAAATAAAAACATAGGGCATCCTTGAATCCGAGACAGAACTACTTAGGATGGGGATGTGAATATCAGGGCGCTTAGGGTTTCCAGGGCGGTCAACCTTGCCATCGACTGTAGTGAACATTGTCTATTTGGCATGGACTTGCAGGTGGATTTGACCTGGTGGCATACCATCTCCTGCTGACTTGAAAGCACCACCAGGGATCCTTTCTGAGTCAACTGTTTAAGATGTCAATAAAATTCTGACAGTCCTTGGATGTCAGACCGGATTGAACAAGATGTCAATCAGACCACTGGACTTCCCACTGACATTGAGTCAATGCTGAATCACGGTGACCCAACAGGATAAGGTGGAACTGCCTCTGGGGGTTTCTGAGACTGTAACTCTTTCTGAGAAGAGAAAGTCTTATCTTCCCCCCACCCTCAACTGCCGGGAGCGACTGGTGGTTTCTAACTGCTGACCATGTGGTTTGCAGCCTAATGTGTAGCCACTATACTCCAAGAGCCCCTCTCCCAAATGCCATATTCATTAAAAAGAGAAAAACTTAAAGGTACCCAAGTTATACTATATGCATTTGAGAGTTTTAATTCTGAAATTTGAAAATAGCATCCCTTTAAATAATGATGCCATTGGGCATTTAAATCTTATAAGTTAATAAAATACAAGCATAAAACAAGTAATATCAATGGAAATACTCTTATTATAAAAAATATTAGATGTTTATTTCTCTGCAAGGATAGTGTCCCCAATAAACTGACAGCAACAATAACAGAAGTGTCATTTATAACAATTTTATAAAATAAAGTCACTTCCTCATCATTTAGGTTTTGGAGTAAAGACTGACAGTATTTGAAATCTTATTGTTCCTATACACAATGAAAACCCAACATCATTTTAGGTCAAACAATCCATTATTACTTGATTTAATTCAGTCAAGAGGAATCTCTACTTAAACACAAATACTATGGGTTCTACCAGGTGGGATTACGCATAACTATCCTACTATAAAATTCCTTCTTCTGTGTAGAGATAAGAGATTAATATAAATGAGTGTACAAATTGGAATTTGCCCTAACTAGTCTACTTGAAAAATGGCAAAAAGCCAGGTGATCTCCTGACTCGTCAGTGCTACTTCATGCAGCTCCCTTAACCCTCTGAACCCTCTCTTAGACAACCAGCTTGTCTCAGTACCCCGGTATTGCCCAGGCCCCGCTACCAGCCTTGACTTCTGGGGTAGAGCTTTCTTATTTCTAACGATTAATAAGCAGTGTAGCCCTGAGGGTGAGTGAGTCATACTTGGGCTGTTAAACACCTTCAAGGGTTTGAACCCACCAACCTTTCCAAAGGAAAAAGATAAGGGTTTTGATCTCACACAGATTTACAGTCTCAAAAACTCACAAGGCAGTTTTCTATGTTATCTATGGGGCTGCCATGAATCAGAATTCACTTGGGGGACAGTGAATTAGAAGGACCATTTACAAAACACTCACTATGTTGTAGGCATTTAATTCCCATCAAAGCCTAATGTGGCAAAATGCTGTGCTACCTAAGGGCTTAGAAGGATTAAGTAAGGGACAAAATCAGAAGCAGCAAATCCTAGCTTTGGTAGTACCTTAAAATAAATTAACCTTAGCTCAGGGCTCTCATTTAACTACTTGTGATTATTATTTTATTCTTTGGTGAGGTCTTAAATGACATTGGGGAACCTTTTCTTTTTTTGGGGGGGCATCACTGCTCTCCAGTGTTGGGAGTAGGAGGCCCAGCCCCACTTCTGGAATTGAACCTCTGTCCCAGTGGGCTGCAGTCCCGCACACAACCACTACGCCACCAGGGCTCAGCCGGAACCTTTTCTCTCTTTTTTTTCCTCTCTTTTTTTGATGGGGAGTCTTTCTATTGATTTGTGGAAAGAAATGAAAGTTTAGCTAAACCCTGAATTACAAAGACCTTTGAAGCATGACGTTTCAATAAACAACAACAATAATATTGTAGCCATAATATGCAGAGGAAGAGGAATGCATAGGTTAGTTGCAAGATCACCCTCTGGTCCCTTCCAATTCATAGTTTCTGAGGTTGTAAATCTTTCGGGAACAGATAGCCTCAGTTTTCTCCTGCAGAATAGCTGGAGAGTCTGAACCTCCGACATTGCAGGGAGCAGTCCAACGATGAAGTGGACAGTGCCACCAGGACATTTTTTGCAAGAGTAAGTACAGTGAATTCCAGGGAAAGTGTTCAGTGAGCTATTTTCCTTGGGGACTGGGAAAAGGGGTTCAGCAGCCATCTATAACCATCATTCTTAAACACCCCGCCAAAACACACACATGCACACAGGAAGGAATATTCAAAGAGAAAATCACCAAGAAGAAAAATAGTATTTAATTTCAGGCTATTCTAATAACTTTGTTGCAAATGGATTCTGCTTTCCAATAACTTGCCCTCAACTTGACCTCTGAGAAGGAGTTAGAAGGACTCCACCTCTACCCCCAGCTTTCATCTACTCTATTCCCTGTGTGCAGATACTCAGAAACCGTGTAGGAGTCACAGGCGTGGAGCCAATGCTGACGCACAGTGAGCCCCTGTGGGTTTCTCAGACTAGAACTGCTTACAAAAGTCGAAAGCCCACAGAGCTTTGTCTCCCACAGAGCCTCTGGTGGTCTTGAACTGCCAACCAAGCAGATCACAGCCCAACGTATAAGCATCACACCACCAGACTGCGTGGGTAGCTCAGGAGCCTCTTTACCTTAGCTGTGGGCTTGAACGCTCTCAGGAGAGTTTGCTCCTGTGGCAATCAGGGTCTGATTACCGGAAAGCAGGGCCCTGCATTCACTCACCTGTGTGGGAGGCTGGAGTCCAGCGTGAGAGGAGGGGCCGCGCAGGGCTTGTCCCTGAGCATGGCTCCCGGCTCTGCACCTGGCCTTCCACACACCTGCGCAACAAGTCCAAGAAGATGTTAATTATTACCTACCTGGCCAGCAGGGAAGTGTTAGAAACCTAAGCCACTCCCTGTGCCTCAGTGCATGTTGGGAGTGTTTACTTTCTTTCTTAAGGGCACCTGATAGGAATGCTCCCTGCTCCCTGACACACATCTTTAGAAGTGGATTGTCCCTCTGGTTAACACTTTCACCACTGAATTGGAATGAGCTCTAGTCCATCCAGGCTAGCAGTAAAACATCTTTAACGAGGACGAAATTCCTGATGTTCCAGGCGTTCTTTGAAACTGTCTATCAGGTTCAGATTGCTTCATTTCCTTTGTTTGTTTCTTTGGCATGCCAGTTTCTCACCAGCGTCTTTGTATGTACAGAAGTGATTTTCTCCAAACCTGTTGCTATCTCATCAATTCTGATTCAGGCTGTTTCCAGAATGTCAGAGTAGAACTGCCCCTCAAATGTGTGAACTTGGGACAGCAGATAGCCAGTCCTTTCTTCCAAGATGTTTTTGGGTGTCCTTGAGACACCTACTCTTTTGATTGGGAGTTGAGGATTTAGACATGTGCACCACCACTCAGGGACTCTGGATGGAGCATCAGGACTGCTGGCACAGCTTGTTAAGCCCATGCAGCCCTTGACTACACCCTCAAGCTCCCAACACACACACACACACACACACACACACACCACACACATACCTGTAAGGTTCCATCAAGTAGGTCTGGAATAGGCTCCAGGCAGCGCTCTCTCTCTTAGGGGGGGTCAGTGAAAAAGTATTGTTATAAAAGGATAGGGACCTAGAGTCATTGGAGGAGTCTGAGGGACCAACCCCAATCCCAACTATGTGGACAACCGCCTCTCCCCCCAGAGGAGTTTTCTTTGGAGATCAGCACTGAAGCTGCAGCTTAGGGAGTGAGACATACCTGAGCAGAGCACACTAGAACAAATGAAGGGGGAGGAAGAAAGAATGGAGTGCATATTGGCCCACCGAACCTTCAGGATGATATTCTCACTCAGAACAGCCGATGCACAGAGAGGACTATATGGCCACCTGCATTATGAAACACGGTGTCCCTTGCTGACCTAAGGCCCTACAGGGACAACACTGGAAAAACAGGGTTGGGATTGTACCCTGTCTGACCAACCACACCATGGCAAAACACTAAGGGTCTGCAACAGAGCATGGAGTTCCCAAAGTAGTGCTAAGGATATACTTTAGGGTCAGGGTGTAACATCCCATTAGACTCAAGCTGGGGACACTCCTGGAGGTCAACAAACAGACCTTGAACTATTTGCAGATTTTTATTTTTTTGTTATTTTTTACTTATTTACATATTTATATTTTGGACATTTTTTTGTTATCATCATTTTATCTTCTTTGGTTGCTTCATCTAAGGATGCCTTTTTTGGTACATATTGTTATCTCTGCAGGTCTGTCTAGATAATATAGGCTGGTGAATAGTCTGGAGGAGAAAATAACGGGACTGATGGTTCCTGGGGGGGAAGGAAGGGGCATGGGAGATAGTGAGGAGGGGGAGAGGAGGTGGAGTTAACCAGGGACAAGGGAACAACAAGTGATTCACAATCTGTGACAAGGTGGGTGTGAGAGGATTGATAGAATTGATCAAGAGTAATGAAGCAGAGAAAATACCGAAAGCCAAATAGGGGCTGAGCTTGATAGTGGGACAAGATGAAAGAAAAAGGAAATAGAGGAAAAAACTGGGGGTGGGGTAAAGGGCATTTTTAGAAGTCTAAATACAGGCATGTACTTAGGTGAATATATTTATATATGATGATGGGGAAATTGATCTATGTGCATATACTTACAGGATTAATATTAATACAGCAGATGGGAATTGGACCTCCACTCAATACCTCCTAAATTCAAGAACATTTTGTTCTATTAAAATGACATTCCATGAAACTCACCTTCCTGACATAATCACTGACGACAAATGTGTGCATAAACAAAAGTGGTGAAGACAGCTGATGGTGACTGGCTATCAAAAGATATTGCATCTGGGGTCTTAAAGGTTTGAAAGTAAACAAGAGATCATCTATCTCAGAAGCAACAAAACCGACATGGAAGAGGCACACCAGCCTGTGTGACCACAAGATGTCTTAGGAATCAGGTTTCAGGCATCAAAGAAGTAAAAATTATATCATTATAAATGAGGGGCGGTACAGATTGGGGACCCAAAGCCCAGCAATAGGTGAAGTGACATCCCCTTACAGAGGGGTTACAGAGAGGAGATGAGTCAGTCAAGGTACAGTGTAGCAACCATGAAATATGCAGCTTTCCTCTAGTTCTTAAGTGCTTCCTCCCACCCACTATCGTGGTCCAATTCCACCTCACAACTCCAGTTAGACCAGGGTGTGTACACTGGAGCTGGAAACATGGGGAATTCAGGACAGATGATCCCTTCAGGATCATTGGTGAGAGTGATGATACCAGGAGGGTGGAGGGAAGGTGGAGCAGAAAGGGGGAACCAATTTACATATAACCTCCTCTTTGGGGTATGGACAACAGGAAAGTGGGTGAAGGGACATATCAGACAGTGTACAATATGATAAAATAATGACAATTTGTAATTATTGAGGATTCTTGGGGGAAGGGAATGGGAAAGGGTGTGAAATATGGAGAGCTGGAACCGGGGGACTAAGTAGAAGGAGGATGTTTTGAGAATGATGATGGCAACAAATGTGCAAATGTGGTCTGCATACAATTGATGTATGTATTGATCATGATAGGAGTTGTATGAGCTCCCAGTAAAATGATTTATGAAAATATTATCAAAATGTGAAGTTATTTTTTTCTTGACACAATTTTCTGCAACTTTTGAGGCAGAAGTGCTAACCTTATCCCTCACAACAATCAAATTTTAGAAGCAAAGTGATTTAAATAGGAGCAAGTAAACTGGCGTCCTTCAGAAATAAAATAGACAAAAATTAAGAAGTATTAAAGGTGCTAAAGATTATTTCCATAAAATGCTTCCTATTTTTTCAACATAAAAGTGTGCACTAAAAGTGTGTGTATATTAAAATATCTCTCATCTAGATAGTGGCTGCTATGTTCAGGGAATACTATTCAAAAGGTCTTGGAATAAAAAGATGAGGGTAGTATATAGATAAGGTGAGTATCCTTGTCCTTCATTCACATATCCGTGTAACTTCCTAGAGAGGTAGTTATTGAAAAATCTCAATGGGCCTAGCTGTTGACCTGCACCTTAAAGTGATGATTAATTTCATTATTTATTACCATCATCATTAAGAAGATAAAATGAAGGAAATCCTTGGATCCATACATACCAAACACCAGAAAAGGATCCTGTTTCCAAGCCCTCACCTGCTCACAACATTTTCTGTTTTATTGTTTTACTATTTTGCCTTTAATAAGGGTAAAGTAAATGCAATTAATTTGAGATTTCATGTACTCCCCCACACCAAAACTTTAAAACTTTGAAAACTCTTCTGCTAATCATAGCTGATTTCCATCTACAATTATTATTATTATTGTAGGAAACAGTAAGTGAACGGAAGAAGAAGCTGTGTATATAGTTTGTTCCTACACTCTCACATATCCCCTGACTGTAGAGCTTCGCTGGGAAGGAGCTCATCACTTTTGGCCTTTAGCTGTGAAGGGATGCAACTTCAGTGTGTCTTTTCGAAGATTTCTTGGAGCATTTAAGACACTGCTGATACACAGTTTCAAGGTCAGTGTTGTTCCTATAATTGGGACCTTCAGTGAAAAACTGTTTTTGTGGATTATAGTTTAAGTAGTTCAATTTTAGTGTTGATGGTTTCAACTTGATTACCTTTACTGGTTCACTCTCTCAGATTGCTTTCTGGCATACATAGTAGATTGTCAAATATGGCAAAGTCTTCTTTGATAAGACACCGGGCAAGGGGATTCACAGCAATACCTTGTTTCTGCTTGCAATCCAGGAGGGTTTCCTAGTCCTTCCGTGGATGTTGCTGCACTGTCTATTCTCCACTTCTCTAAAATGTTTTGATCCATCAAAAGTATTCTGAAAACTGCTGTTGTGATCACTGGGCGATCAACAAATGTTACTCAGGAATACAAACAGCACAGCTGTGTGGGTCTGCTCTGCTGTCTTCTCTATTTTGATGGGTGCAATGAGAGTCCCAGCCACCCAAAACTTGAAGTGGATCCAAGTGCATGCGCACTGTCTTCTTCTTCTTCTTCTTCTTAATCTTCTTCTTCTTCTTCTTCTTCGTTTTTGGAAAGCACTCCAAGGAAAATAAGTGACATGTCACACTGAGCGAACTTGTCTGTGGTCATCCACTGATCATGGAGACAAGTTTCAATATATTTTCTCTGGAATAAACCTGTGAATGAGTGAACTAGAATCCTGGTAGTAATGATTTTTTAAAAAACTTACCCTCACATTTATTTTTATAACTGCAACAGAAAAATATGATAGACATCAAAGTTTCCAAACTATTATAAAAAGCAAAATCATATTTCGGTCATCTACTGAACAAATGAGCTTTTTCTTAATACGTTCTTGTTCAAAACTCAAGGCCATGGTGCTGATTCTGATCATTCAGAGTGACTCCGCTATATAAGGTTGAGAGTCTGCAAATGTCGGAGGAGCAGACGGCTTCATCTTCATACTACTGAGGCCTGGTGGGTTTGAGCTGCTGACCTAGTGCTTGGCAGCTTCATGTCTAACCCATGGCACTATGAGGGCTGCTTCAAAATAGCTACAAAAATGACTTCTGATAGAAGATCTTCATGTAGCAGGTGCTGTGTGAGTGCAATTAAAATACAATGGACCCTTGGCCTGGTGGCATAGGAAGTTGGTTATGGGTGGGCTGCTCCCAGCAAGGTCAGCTGTTCAAAACACCTGGCCACTGCACAGGAGAAAGATGAAGTAAATACTTACAGTCTGGGAGGTCCGCAGAGGCAGTCCTATTCATCCTATAGCATTGCCAGCAGCTGTAATCACTCAATGGTGGTAAGTTTGGTATTTGGTTTGGTATTTATAAAGCAAATAGTGGTAAATTTTAAGATAATGAGATTCTTTCACACATGTGAACCTTGTGTGCTATCTAATTGATTTTCAACTCATGCAGACCTCATAGGACAAGCTAGAACATCCTGGTAAAGGGTACTAGACTTTATAGGAGCAGGACTTTTCTTATGGAGAAGCTTGTTTGAACCATCAACCTTTAGGTTAGCAGCCAGGCAGCTAAATCATCACACCTCCAGGACTCCTTAAGGCAAACGTCAGGGGCCTTAAAAATGTAGTAAGAAGCTGAGCCCTGGTGGTGCAGTGTTTGTGTGCGGGACTGTGGCCCACAGGGTTGATGGTTCAAATCCAGCAGCAGCTCTCCTGGAGAAAGGCTGGACTTCCTACTCCTACCAGGGCAGTGATAGGAGAAAGAAAAGAAAATTTAAAAAAATGTAGTAAGAGTCCTACAATGAGTGTAGCAGGCAGAGGTGACTTCTGGTACCTTGCAGACTCAAATTTTGTGTTCTTTTTTTAAAAATGATTTTATTGGGGGCTCATACAATGCTTTTTTTTTAAAATCTGGGAATGTCTCAATTTCTCCTTTATTTGTTTATTTATTTATTTCCCCCCTCTTTTTATTTTATTTTTTAAAATAATTTTATTGGGGACTCTTACAGCTATTATAAAATTCAGTACATCATTTGTATCAAGCACATTTGCACACAATGTACATCACTTTTCACAATAGATAAATACATATATTGTGCTGAGCACCTTCATATGTCTACTGCTGTCATCATTCTCCAAATATCTGCCTTTGCACTTGAGCCCTTGAATATTTTTGTTCTTTACAGTAGGATAGTCTATGTTCAAAAGGTTTTAGCTCGTTTAAATGTTTAATAAGTGGGGTATGGAGACCTGCAACTAACAGATATCCCTTGGATTATTTTAATAAACTGAACAGAATCGGGAAGATAATCAGTGTATACTAAACACCAGAAAAGGGTCCTGCTTCTAAACACTCACACACTCCCAACAAAATCAGGAAAATAATCATCACACATGCTGACTGCACCACAGTCAAACCTTTCATCATCTTATATATGAAGACAGAGTAACAGTATTCTCTGTAGGTCGTAGTTTGATTGTCATGCCAGAGTTCATAACTTTTCTGATGGTCCTTTGAACTGACCTTTGGACGGTGACTCCTATGACCTGCCCAGTTTACAATTCCTTGGTACTAGACTACCTTTGTTCTCACACATGCTCCTCCCCCTCTCCTAATCCTCTGTGGGTATAGTTTGTGAACTATCAGTATCAGAACAACATTGCTTTGTCTTTTTTGTTTGCACGTATTCTTGAACTCTTTCTTCTATTGGTTTAATAAGCGGTTCAAAGGCTTCTTTTGATTTTTGGAAGCTTACTTTTGCGATAATATACAATTTAATTCTGTCATAAAAATGCCTATATATACAATTTTGAAAATCTGAAAAAAATCACAGAAGTGGAGAGAAATATCATTACTGACAAGAGCATCTCTCAAATATAGTTACAGCAATCATTTTTTCTGAATGTTTTATTAACATTTTTCCTTTGGATACTTTCAAAAATGGTATTATTTTGTCTGTAGTTTTATTGCCTGCTTCCTATCACATAAAATATACTGTGTACCATTGGACAGTGTACAATATGAAAAAGCAATAACAATTTGTAAATTATGAAGGATTCATGAGGGAGGGTTAGGGGGAAGGGAAGGGAATTATGGGGAGCTGGTACAGGGGGCCTACGTGGAAGGAGGATGTTTTGAGAGGGATGATGACAACAAGTGTGCAAATGTGGGCTTCATGCAATTGATGTATGTATGGATCATGATGGGAGTTGTATGAGGTCCCAATAAAATGATTTATAAAAAAAGTTTTAAAAGCAGGGGGAAAGAGGAGCTTATACCAAGGGCTCAAGTAGAAAATATTTGGAAATGAATATGGCAACATGTGTACAAAGGTGCTTCATCCAAATGATGTATTGAATGTTATAAGAGCTGTAAGAGCCCCCAATAAAATCATTGAAAAAAATGTATTGTGAACAATTTACCCTGTGCCAATAAGGTTTGGGGGTTTGTTTATTTATTTTCTGTAGCATAGTTTTAGATAGCTTCACTGTTTTATGTCATATGGTGTACTATTTATTTATTCAGCTGTGATAAATTTATACTTCTATGAACATTGCTATACATGCTTCAAACTCTCAAACATGCTATACAAACTTCAAACTCTCATCACTATGTCTTTTAGATACATTTTAAAGTGTGATGCTGTTATGTATTTTTTTGGGGGGGCATCACTGCCCTCTAGTGTTTGTGGGAGCTACTCAGTGCTGCTCTGGATATCCGCTGCTGGATTTGAACCACCAAGCCCACGGGCCGCAGTTCTGCACTCAACCACTTATGCCACCGGGGCTCAGCCCCCTGTTATGTATTAAAGCAACATTTCATTACATTTTAAAGAATGTCTCGCTAGAAAACATCTTATGAATTCTGTGCTCCTAGCACAACCAAAATGAGCTGTCACATTTCTTTTAAACGTCTAGCAGATTACAAGGTAAAAAAAAATCGATCTCTCTTTTTAAGTATGCTGTCTTTTAATTACCATATGGTTAAACTCTTTTCCCTTAGATTTATCTTGTAATTTTGTTGCTGTTGTTATTGAACATACGCTGCTCATTTTTTCTTATTGCTTTATAAGGTCAATTTATATAAATAAATCCTGTGCACGTTAACTCCAGGGCGCTTGTTGTTTGTCTCTCAATTTTATTTGTGGAAGACATTATTATGCAGGATTTTAAAAAATAGTCAATTTGTTAATTTTTCCTTTAGTTTCGTGTTAGAATAATTGCCCTGTGCTATCTCTGTCAAAGATGCATTCCTGAGGCATGGCACCCCCTCCCTCCGAGCAGCTCTGTGGTCAAGACTATGGAATGTATTGAATCACCATATGTGGACCTCCTTTTTAGAGAGGCTTAGGTAAAGCTGTGTTTCCACAGCAATAGTGCTCCCCACCCATTACAAAGGAAAACAAAAACTGGACAAAGATGTCAGATATCGTTTAGGACCTTGGCAAGTAATAGAATAATCATCATGGACAAGGAAATGGGAGTTCAAGAGTTCATGTGGAACAACTTTAGGTTTAAATCCTCACTTCCCTATTCACAAATGTGTCCAATTACTCACTGCCATCGAGTCAATTCTGACTGGTAGCGCCCCTACCGGACAGGGCAGAACTGTCCCTGTGGGCTTCTGAGACTGCAACACTTTCTGGGGCCAGAAAGTTTTGCCTTTCTCCCAAGCGTGTCAGGGCCCGGTCCTGCCTGGTGAGTTATTTACCCGGTACAAGCCTTGTTTGTGATCTTTAACAGAGGCATCCCAAGAGTCCTGGCGGGGCGCCATTTCCACACTGACACACATGGGGTTGCAATGAGTCTAAATCGAGTTTGGTGATATGTTTGGTTTGGTTTTATAAAATAAAAAAAAAATTCATCTTCATGGGTTTATTCCCTATTTTAACACGAAAGCATATCATAGTGATTGGCAGGCACTCAGGCCAGATGTTTAATAGTCACTTACAAATCCCTTTTTTCCACCTCCAATAAATGAGTCCTTCTGAAGGTATGTCTTGGCTTCTGCATCTGCACTGCTACCACCACAGATCAGGTCAGAATCACATCCTCCTCAGTTTCTACAAATGACTTCCTTCTAACTTGCTCTCTCCACCAGTTCTGCTAGATCCCTTTTCCACCTGCAGTGTAAAAGTGCAATATTTTATAAATGTGAATCAGATCACGGTGCCACGTCTCATTGCCTTGGCTGAACATCTTTCCAGTAGCTGCTGCTTGCACCTGGAGGAAAAATCTAAAAACCAGATTTATTATGTCCCAAAGTCTCTATCATGAACTAGCTCCTTCCTGCCTTCTTTGACCTCATCCATGCTCTGCTCTCCTGATACGGATTCTGCACCCATTGTTCTCGCGTGATTTGTGACACGAGAAAACATTCCACTCAGTGCCTTTGCATTTGACACCATGTGTTTGCATTTGCTCTTGTTCCTGCCAAGGAAAATCTGCTCAGGTCATAGCTGGTATCCTCATTATTCAAGCCTATTCTCAAATACCTCCTCAGGAAGACCTTTCATGCCTATCTTATCCAGGGGACACTGTCAATCCTTCTCTATCACAGGACCGTATTTTATTCTATTCATGGCATTATCACTACCTAGATGTATTTTATTATTTGGAGTTAGCTGTTTATTTAATGTCATTTATTTAATGTCACCTATCATTAAAACATAAGCTCTAGACCAGTGGTTCTCAACTTTCATAATGCTGCAACCCTTGAATACAGTTTCTCAGGTTGTGGTGAGTCAACAGCCATAAAATCATTTTCATTGCTACTTCATGATGGTAATTTTGCTATTGTTATATATTGGGTGACCCCTGTAAAATGGTCATTCGACCCCCCAAAGGGGCCATGACCCACAGGTTGTGAACCGCTTCCCTAGAAGACCCAACCCCCCCAGCCCCCCCAAGTCCAACTTTCTGCCATTTAGTTGATTTTAGTCTCCCAGGGACTGAACTGTGAGTCTGTCATATAGAACAGAGCAGAACTGCTTCTGTGACTTTTCTAGGGCCGTCAATCTTTATGGGAGCAGACATAAGATTACATGACTGTCACAAAGCCATTAAGTTGTATGTCAGAGTGTCACACAGCATGCTGTAAGTAAGTCATCTGGTATTCCATGTGTTCCATACATACACAGAACATAATGCATGAAGAAAGCAAAGGTCATTAAACAGACAAAAAATAAAAGAAAAAAAGACCAAAGTGGATGTCTGAAATGACTCTGAAATTTGCCCCTATACGTGCAGTTAAGTTGATTTTAATTCACAAGTGATGCTATGTCCACTAGAATGAGGCACTAGTTGATCCTGCACCATTCTCACAATTGTTTTCATGTTTGAGTTCACTGTCGATTGATGCTGCCTGTCTACTTCACCCAAACGTGATGTCCTTTCCAGGGACTGGTCTCTCCTGGTAACATGTCCAAAGCATGTGGCACAAAGTTCTTGCCTCTATGGGAGTTCGGGTGTATTTCTTCAAAGACAGTTCTGTTTGTTCTTTCTGCAGCCCGTATCATTGCAAATATTTTTCTCCAGCACTCTAACTGAAATAGATCACTTCTGCAACCTTCCTTATTCCTTGTCCAACTTCACATGTAAGTGAGGCAATGGAAAATATCATGCGTTGGGTTGGTGACATTTTAGGCTTCAAGGTGACTTTCTTTGCTTTTTTATCCCTCTAAGATGTCTTGTGCAGCAGACTTTCTTAATGCAAGTCATTTGATATCTTTGTTGCTGCTTCTATGAGTGTTGATTGTGAATCCAAGGAAAATGGAATCTTTTGCAATGTACACTTTTTATTCATTTTTAAATATCTTATGATATCTCAAATTTGATTCTCCAATCTTGAGAATTTGGGTTTTCTTTACATTAAGTTACAATTTACATTCAGGATTGTTACATAATTGCTGTAGAACTAAGAATATTTCTTGGACTGTATAATGTCAAATCTACCTTATCTTTAAAAATTTTGTTGTACTTGGGCTGAGCCCCGGTGGCGTAGTGGTTGTGCTCGGGACTGCTGCCCACTGGGTTGGAGGTTCAAATCCAGCAGCAAGGCTGGGCCTTCTACTCCCACCACCAGAAGGCAGTGATCCCCCCCCCAAATTATTGTACTCATCCTTTATTTCTGACTACTGGCAAGCAAATACATACCTCTGTCTGTAATACTAGACCTAGAATTGAGAGCAAAAGAGGGTGTTTTAATGTAAAGACTATAAAGACATCTATTGGTGGGAAGACATCTTTTGGAAAGACATGTTTGAAAGGAAGAAGTGATAGAGTCCAAGAAACCATCTCAATTTCCCTCTAGCATATCTTGAAATATGACATTCCATTCCCAAGTTCATATCTTTCAGGTAAAAATTTCCTCTCCCAACAAGTTCCAGCAAGCTCAGGTTCTGAACAAGGACATTACTCCAAAGAACCCTCTCCCAACAGTGTCACTTGAACCAAATTGCATTGCATAATCAGCCTTGTGCATGTCCAATGTCTTTGGGAGAGGCCTTGCAATCCAGAGACCATAGCGTTACAGTCTTGATTTTTCTGTACTTTAATTTTTATCACCTATAGAACAGGGACGATGAAAAAACAGGATTGTAGTAAGGATTAAATGAGTTAATTCATTGAATGGGTTTTTTTTGGGGGTGGGCATCATTGTCCTCTGGTGGTGGGAGTAGGAGGCCAGCCTTGCTGCTGGATTTTAACCTTCAACCCAGTGGGCTGCAGTCCCACTCACAACCACTACACCACCAGGGCTCACCCCTAATTCAATGGATGGGCAAAGTCCTTAGAATAGTTTCTTATGCAGAGTGTACATTTGTCACTCCATGCCATTGAATCAATTCTGACTCATAGTGACCCTGTAGGACAGACTAGAACTATCTCTGGGGTTTCTAAGATTGGAACTGTTTGGGAGGAAGAGTGTTGAAAGTCTCAACTTTCACCTTTGGGGCAGTTGATGGTCTTGAAACGCGGACCTTGTGGCCACAACCCAACACATATCCCACTCTCTCACCATGGCTCCTCATACATGTATATGTGTTTGCTGTTATAATACCGGAAGCAATCGCCACTTTTATGCCTCCCTTCCAGCATATACCCTAGCATATCCATGATCTTGAAGTAAGGACATGTATAATCTTATTAGTGTGTTGCGTACAACTGAAAGGGTTTTTACTTTAAAGAGATTACAAATCCTGTAGTATCAAGGAATATGCTTTTTAGTTTCACAGCATCTCTTGCCTAAGGGTTTATGTTGCCTCATAACAAATGTATAAATGCATGAAGTGAAAAGGAGTGTGAGAGGACTAATTTTTCCTCTCCCCTCCCCCAACTCTTCATTTCCCCCATAATTTCATGTGTTGAACCTCAAGCAATAGCAACCTTACCAGATACAAGGAGAAAGATTCAGGAAGATATGAGGTGCAAGGTGGGAGGTAAATTCCCTGTGCATCCATTTTTTTTTCTAGGCAGTTTAGCTTCCTATATGTGGAGCAAGGATGTTGGCCACTTTTGCTTGTTTCCAGTCTCCAGTGACCTGCTGTCCGGCCTTACAATTTTGCCTTCATGTGCACAGGAGCAGGGTAGCCAACAGCACCTCTCTTCCAAAACCTCCATCACCTGTACTCAGAAGAAGGTGTTTGTTTTTTTTTTAAGACTTTGGGTCTCTGTAGGAGTAAGGGAGTCCATCTCTGCTCACATTTCTTTCTTTTTTTAAAAAATCATTTCATTTGGGGAGTAATACAACTATTATCACAATCCATACATATACCATTGCATCAAGTACATTTTTGCACATGTTGCCATTGTCATTTTAAAAACATTTTCCTTCTACTTGAGCTCTGGGTGTCAGTGCATTTCCCCCCATTCCCACACACCCTCTCCTTCATAAGGCCTTGATAATTTATAAATTATTATTTTTTCATGTCTTACACTGACTGCCATTTCCCTTCATCCATCTTTCTGTGGTGCATCCCCCAGGGAGAGGGTTATATGTCAATTATTGTGATTGGTTCCCTCTTTCTCCCCCCATCTTCTCCCTTTCCTCTTCTGGTATCACTACTCTCATTATTGGTCCTGAGGGATTTATCTATCCTGGATTCCTTGCATTTCGAGCTCTTATCTGTACCGATATATATCCTCTGGTTTAGCCAGATTTGTAAGGTAGAATTAGGGCCATGGTAGTGGTGGGGAGGAAGCATTAAAGCACTAGAGGAAAGTTGTATGTTTCATTGGTGCTACACTGCACCCAGATTGGCTCGTCTCTTCCTTGTGACCCATCTGCAAGGGGATGTCCAATTGTCTACAGATGGGCTTTGGGTCTCCACTCTGCCCTCCCCCTCATTCACATTGATGTCATTTTTTTTCTGGGCCATTCATGCCTAACACTTGATTCCATTGACACTTCATGATCACAGAGGCTGGTGTGCTTCTTCTGTGTGGACTTTGTTGCTTCTCAGCTAGATGGCCACTTATTTATCTTCAACCCCTTTAGACCCCAGGCATTATATCTTTTGATAGCTGGGCACCATCAGCTTTCTTCACCACTTTTGCTTATGCACCCATTTTGTCTTCAGCAATTCTGTTAAGGAGCTGAGCATCACAGAATGTCAGGTTATTAGAACAAAGTGTTCTTGTATGAAAAGAGTACTTGATGTCCAATGAATGTCTGCTATCTTAATACTTAACATATAAATATATGTACATAGACCTATTTCCCTATTTTTATATATAAATAAACTTACATATGCACATGCCTATATTTAGACCTCTATAAATATCCTTTGCTCCTAGTTCTTTCTTTTGTTTACTTTTTCTTTCCTCTTGTCCCACTATCGGATTTGACCTTCATTCAGGTTTTAGTAATTCCTCTTGCCTACATTGCACTTGATCATGTCCCACCAGACTCCTACACTCTCCTCACCATTGATTTTAGATCCTTTGTTGTTTCCTTGTCCTTGAGTTGTTGGCACTTCCCTTCCTTTTCCCCATCTTCCCCTCTCCTAAGTTCCCCACTCCCATCCCACAACTATTGGTTCTGGGGTTTTTTCCTCTAGATTGTTTGTCCGGTCTTTCTTATCTAGATAGACATGCAAAAACAATAGTTTGTGCTCATATTTCTATTGCAATTTCATACCCACAGAGTTTGCTTGTTTCTTGCTCTCAACCACTCAACTTGGTAATCTGGTTTCATGATCATTCTATTTTTAGCATTATTAAATATTTTATTTGTGTTAAATTTTAATTAATTTTCAATTTTTATATAGGGAAATGCTCTATTTGGGGATTTGTTTATATTCACGAACACACACAATGAAAGAGTTTATTGGGGAATTTAATAGGTTACCAGAGCTTAGAATCTGTAAATAGTCAGGATACAGTTGCTACGCTACATCATTGCCTCTCCTCAGCCAGCAGCCAAGTCTTTCTGGAGTCGTCAGCTTCTCAGCCACATGAGCGTGGAAGCTAACCGCCTCCTAGCAACATGGCCTCTGACCAGCTGAGGACAAGGTATACCATAGACTCAGCGGTCATTCTTTTTTTAAAGTCAAGGAATTCAATGCTGCAGCCACCCAGTATAAGTGGTGTTAAGCTGCAGTTCCTGGGCACACGTCACCAGCTTCTCTTTTTTGATACCTTAGTGTTTCTATCTGGCCTGTTCTTGGACATGTCTCTGTCCCCTTCAGTCACAGTTTGGCACCTTGGCCTTCATTGTCCTGTTTGTGTCCAAGATCGCAAAGTCCTTCCTAATGAAAACAGGTCCTTTAACCCTAGCAATAGTCCTTTTCTTCACTGCTATCATCGTGCATCCAACAGCGTGATGTTGTTTCTACTCCCTGTAACTCTCTAACTTCTTGGTAAATACTTCTCCAATCCAAAGCCTTTACTCAGTTCACCTCCTGTTGAGAGAGAGAGAGTAGATAGAGGGTCCAAGGGCAGCGTGAGAGAAAAGAGGCCTGGTGGGAAGCATTGGGAGAGCCAGGATGTCTGTAGGGGGAACTTCTACAGGCTGGGGGAATTTAACTCTTAACCCAGCTGGCATCAGGCCCTGAGGCTGATTTTAAACGCCAAAATCAGTCCACGCACACCTCATTTTGATGACCCATTGCATGCTTACTTCCTTGTCCATACCTGTGCAAGACCCAGTCATGGATAGAGAAGGGGTAGGTTCATGCTTAGACCTGAGAAAGCGGACCAGACCTGGGATCGTTTCATTGTTAACTTGAAGACAAAGACAGACCCAGCACCCCATACTCGGATCAAAGCCCCTAGATACAGTTCCTTCAGTGACAGCTCACTCAAGCCCCCACCTGCTGCGTCAGGTACTTTTCTGTCCTTTCCAAATAAACTGCTTTCTTTCCTTCCTTTGTGCAATCTGAGTCCTTTTGTTGGCTCTCCAAACCAAGAGCACCTGGCCACACAGGTTGAAGTCTGCTAGAAATTTAACCTCTCTCGAAGAGGACAAGGGAGCCTTCATGTTGCATAGCAACCGGATCTCTAGATCTGCTGAGTCACGAACAGTGGAGCCTGGCTCAAAGGCGCCACTTTGAATGTGTCTGCTCTCCACAGTTCTGGTGATGACCCAGTGCTCCACACCAGGCTCCTAAACAGAGTACATTTCTTCCTTCAATAAGGTACACTTCTTCTGAGACCCCCATTCAACCTCCCTGAATCACCCAAGTTAAAAATTGAGGTCTGTTCCAGTTGTTCCACTTTTAGACAAACAGATAAATAAAACAGAACTGGAGGAAATTATGCTAAGTAAAGTAAGCCAAGCGCAAAAGAACATGTGCAACACAAGTCCGCTGAGGTAAGCTTGAAAACAGTGCAAAAAGGGGCATAGGGAAAAGAAATTCCTGGGGGAGGCCCAGATATTATGACAGAGGTCAGGCCAAATCCATGGCTACATATGGTCCCATGGGGTGGAGTGGGGATGGGGGTGAGTTGGTGATGTGTCGAGAGGGAATGGGGTGCTAACCCACCCAAGGGGAACGTATTGTTTATATCTCCACTGGGAAAGAGGGATCAAACTTAAACCTGGTGTTCCAGGATGTGAATGCAGCATGACTGCATGGAGCAGGGAGCCACTGGAGGGGCCTGAGGGCTCAACCCCAATCTCAACTATGTGGACAGCTGCCTCTCCCCCAGGGGAGTTTGCTTTGGAGGTCAGCACTGAAGCTGCAGCTTGGGGAGTGAGACATGCCTGAGCAGAGCACACCAGAACAAATGAAGGGAGAGGAAGAGAGAGTGGAGTGCATCCTGGTCCACTGAGCCTTGAAGATGATATTCCCACTTAGAACAGCCATGCCCAGAGAAAACCATATGGCCGACCCCACTATGAAACACTGATCCTTACATCCCTCACTGACCCAAGGCTCTATGGGGATAGCAATGGAGAACCAGGTTCCGGATTATACTGTCTGACCCCACCACACCTTGGCAAAACATTAAGGTATACAAAAGAGCATGGAGTTCCCGAGGGAGTGCCAAGAATATACTCTGAGGACAGGGTGTGTCACCCCATCGGCCTCAACCGGGAGACATTCTTGGAGGTCAACGAACAGGCCTTGAACTATTTATAGGCTTTTATTCTGTTATTATTATTTACTTATTTACATATATATTTGACTTTTTGTTGTTATCATATTATTTTCTTTGGTTGTTTTATCTAAGGATGTCTTTTTTCTGGGGGGTGAGATATTGTTATCTCTGCAAGTCTATCTAGATAAGATAGGCTAATGAATATTCTGGAGGAGAAAGTAATGGAACTGATGGTGAGGCGAGGGGGGGAGCATGTGAGATGAGGAGGATGGGAAAGGAGGTGGTGTTGACCAACCCAGGGGTAAGGGAACAACAAGTAATTCAAAATCTTTGATAAGGTGGGTATGAGAGGCCTGATAAGGATTGATCAAGAGTAATATAACAGAGAGAAAATACTGAAACCCAAATGGAAGCTGAGCATGATAGTGGGACAGAAGGAAATTAAAAGTAAATAGAGGAAAGAACAGGGGGGCGGTGTAGGGCATTTATAGAGGTTTAAATGCAGGTATGTACATAGGTGAATATATTTCTATATAACGATGGTTTTCGGTGAACACTTGTGATTACCCATCAACAATCTCATGTAAGAAAAGGCAGCCCATTTCAGTTCTCCCTCTGGAGACCCATGGATTATGAGTCTAACTGGGTGTTCATATTGACCCATCAGCAACCAAGAATAATTGAGGAGGAGATGACAGCTTTTCCTCACAATTCAATAAGTTCCCTTACATTCTGTTGGTTGTATGAACATCCTTACCTTCTTTTCTAGGTTGTTTCTCACTTATTAACATTAACTCACTGCCCACACAGGTTCTTCTCTCTTCTGAGTTACTTTTGTCAATGTTATCCCATATATATATATATATATATATATATATATATATATATATATATATATAGTTTTGACTGGCCTAACTGGTCAAAGCAGACCTACATTGCTAGTGAAGCTTGACGACTCTTTCGGGGATTTAAGATGTCTTTAGGGGATACTTTCTGATTAAGGTTTAAAGATGATTTCAAGGCAGTCGTGGGTTGAAACCCACTACATGGAACTGTAAAGTATAGAGTCCATGCCATGAAAATTTGAAATGTTATTCTTCATTTTCTTCTTGTGATCAGGATTCTCCGATGGGATTTTTTATCAATGTGTTCAGTGATAGTAACTGGTTCTTGTGGTTTTACAAACAGACCAACCAACCAACCAACCAACCAACCAACCAACCAACCAACCAACCAACCAAGAACCAACCAGCCACCATCAACAACAACCCCCCACCTCACTGCCATCAAGTTAACTCTGACTCATAGCGACCCCCTGTGAGTTTCCTAGACTATACCTGTTTTAAGGGGGGTGAAAGCCCAGCCATTCTCCCACAGAAATGATTGTGGTTTTTGAACTGCTGGTCATGAGGATTCCAGCCCAACCACACTGCTAGGAAGAGCAGCTTCAGGACCCCCACCATGTCCTTCCTTCGTTAGAAACTTTAAATGAAGGAAGAAAGCAATTCAGAGAAAGATTGTTAAACCCACAGTATGAGGTCAATGAGGAACTGGCAGAAGGGAATTAGGGAACATATACTACTTGTGAAATAATTTTAGAGCACACCAGCTCATCTCTCCACCAGGTTTATGGCAAAGGAGGCAGCTATTGAGGAAGGAAATATGACACACCGATTTTCCCTTTTCTTCTGTTGCTCTTGAATCAAGGTGAATTGTTGGGTGTGGACAGCAGTTTGCAAGGTTTTAAGACCCCAGGCACTGCAATAAATTAGAAGGTGCTCAAAATGTTAGGACAATTGACTGGGATGTCTAAACATTTAATTAGGTCAATCTATGTATATCCTGAAACCATGTCCTTAAACCTCCAAACCAAAGAAGCAAATTCCACGAGGTGTTGGATTAGGCATAAACAGCCTCAACAGCTGGTTTTCTGTGTTATTATAACTATATTACACAACTCCCCCAAATTCAATCTTTTATAGGAGCACATATTTTTTACAGCAATGGCAATGAATGGTTGTACCACCTTACCCTTCATCAACTGTATTTCCTCACCATGGTGATCACTTCCTTATCCCGTTCCTCTCATCTCTGGACACCACTGCTAACTTTGGCCTCTATACATTTGCCTTTTATTCTTGTTTTTAATCTAAGTGAGACCATACTATATCTGTCCTTTGTGATGGCCTTATCATGGCTTTCAGATCTATCGATACTGTAGCATATAATAAGACTCCTTCTCCTACTGGCTGATATATTTTAATTAAAAAAAAAAAAGACCATAATACCCCCCGGAAAAGCATCAGGATCTCTTCTTGGAAGAACACTGATGGTCTAAGCTCTGCAGATATGTGGCTGCCTTGATGTAGGGCCTTGAAGCACATTCTATGCTGTCTATTTTCTGTTTGACAAACATCCTTGTTCATATTTCCCATCTCTTCTTAATACATTTTTATTATCAGCTAGGTAAAGATGACAGAGAAGATTGATTTGCCATTCAACAACTCATACATACTTTGTCTATGTCATTAATTGCAATCCCCTCAAACATCTTATCCCACATCCTCCCTGCTTCCTGTTTCTGTTCCTCATTCTTTCCTAACCCTTCTGGATTTAGCCCTTGGATAAATGCTGCCTCTTTGCTTTCAAATGGTAGATTTCTCTCAGTTGTGTGTACCTCCTTAGTGTAATTCTGCTTATAGAACCGTTTATTGTTTGCCTGAAAATTGAACTATGAGACTGAGTTCATTTCTAGCTGGGAAGGGTGATTGAAAACCATGGTCTCAGGAGTTACAGTAGTCTGTATTCCAGCGGTATTGTGTTTCCTTTCAGCATCATTGGTAGTGGTAATTAGTACCATTGAGATCTTCTGTTTCAGGGTTCTGGAGATGGGTGTGGTCCATCAGTTCATTAAACAAATTATTTCCACATATCTTTGTTTCCGTTTTCTTTATCCTTTGCTCTGCTGGTATAATGACTATGCGTTCAGCTGTGTGTTAGATGGGAGTTACGAGAAAAACATATTAATAGACACTCATATATTGATATGAAAGTGCTTTATATAAAAGAGTAATTGTATATTAAAATATCCCACCCAGCCCAGATCAAATCCATAAGTCTGATATTAGGCCATACGTCCAAAAGCAGTCTAAAATTTCCTCTTCAGACCCATGCAACATATACAATGATGCCAAATGCAGGAAGATCACAGGTCAGGGGGCGGAAAGTCTTGTGGATCCAATGGTGGTGGAAACATCTCAGCACTGTTGTGGGTCTCCTTTGGCTCCTTTAGCTCTAGCAATGTGTCTCCATGTAGCTTATCAACAGGGATGTCTAGCAGAGAGTGTATGTCCGACCTCCAGTGAGCTATTTTATCCCAGTCATACCTGAGTGAGGTCATCAAGGTGTCACCTGATTGGCAGGCTAGCTTTGACCCCTTTGCTCAAATTGATAGATTATGTAATGACAGACAGTGATCCATATGGTTGGCAGTTGGAAACTACCAGCAGTTTCTCAGGAGAAAGACAGAACTTTTTATTTCCCTAGACAGGTACACTCTTGGCATCGACTCAATGACAGTGAGTTTTCTTTCTATTTCTTTTCTTTATTTCCTCCCTTCTTTCCTCCCTCCCTCCCTCCTTCCCTTCCTTACAGACATGGAGACCAACAATTGCAACTTAGAGACCATCCATGAGTTGTTAAGACCCCAGTTACTATTCACCACGGTCGACATTGTGTGGATCACGACTCTTGTTGTTAGGTGCTGTCAAATATGTTCTGACTAATAGCATGTTCATGTTTTACATGACCTTTGTTTGAGGCCATGTTGTGGCCACTGTGTCAATCCATCTAGTTTAGGGTCGTTAGTTCCCGCCCCCCCTGCCCCCACCTCTTTACTTTCTAAGCATAATCTCCTTTTCCAGGATGAGGTTTTCCTGATCATGTGTGCAAAGTAAATGAGTCTAAAGCCCCACCATCTTTGCTTCTAAGGAGCCTTCTGGCTGTACTTCTGCCAAGACAGATTTGTTGGTTCTTTTGATAGCCCATGGTGCTTTCAATATTGTTCTCCAGCACCAAAATACAAATGCATTAATTCTTCTCCAGTCTTCTTTCTTCAATATCCAACTTTCACATGCATATGAGGCAATTGAAAATAGCACGACTGGGTTCAACAGTACCTTAGTTCTTATAGGGTTAGTGAATCACTTTATGTGACTTTTACAGTCTCTAACTTTCACAGCATGGCCTTTGCCTCCATGGGAATGTGAGGAAAGATGCTGAAATATCATCCTGCTGTCTATAAAAATGCAAAGCAGGGTGAGGTAGTACATTACCAGCAAAAGCAGGAGAAGGACTCTCATTACTGTGTTCTCTGAGCCTGGGATTCTTGCACAGTGAATCTCATTTTGTTCAGGTGGGGCTTGTGGGGTGCTTCTGAAACTTAAATGGGGAAGTTGGGATTGCTGACCCACAGAATTGGGTAAGGTCTTCCAGAAGAGGCAACTGAAGTGGGTTGCCATTAGGGCTTTTTTTTTTAAAAAGGAAGTTGGGCTTGAGGACTCATCGAGCTGGAAGCTGAACGCCTTCCAGTTGAAGCATAAAGTGGAGTGGTATGATTTTGGACATTTCTTAGCAGACTTGAAAGAACCTTGTAAAATGGCTTGCTTCACAAGTCAACCTCAAGCATTTTTCGTGGCCATTACAATTTCCTAACTACCTTCATAAACCCTCCCCTCATGAAGCTTGCCTGTGGGTGCTATGTGGTCATTGCAATGGATACTAGAATGCTGAGAGGCAAAATAGGAGATATTTATCAAAGCATGGAGTTCTTGAAGTAACCTTCCGGCTTTTCAACACTTTAAAGATTTGCAGATTTGACTAGTGCAATTGCACCCTTCTGATCGACTGCTTCTTCCTTAGCAAGTATTGTGGTTCCAAGCAAGATTAAATCCTTGACAATGCCAACTTTTCTCCATTTATCATGGCATTACCTATTTACCTAGTTGTGAAGATTTTGTTTTTCTTACCGTACAGTGAGCTGTGTAGTCCATATTGAAGGTTACAATCTTTGAAGGTTATCAGCACGTACCTCAAGTCCCCCTCCCTGCCAGCAAGCAAGTTTGTGTCATCTGCATATCAAAGGTTGTTAGTAAAATTTCCTGTAATCTGATGTCTCATTTTTTGTCAAACAATCCATATTTCTCTGATGATTTGTTCAGCATACTGATTTAAAAAATATGGTTAGAAGATACAACCCAGACTGTTTCCCGTCCTGATTTTACACCATGTTCTCTTTGCATAACTGCCTCTTCATCTCTGCATACTTTCTGCAGGATCACAATAAAGTGTTCTGCAACTGCCTTTCTTCTCAAGGCTCTCTTGATTGTGACATTCCTGGCATAATAAATCATATGATTTTCTGACTCAAAATGACCAATGCAACTCACTAAGGCCTATGATAATGACCTCCATGAATTTCATTCCACTTTTGAATACTTCCAATTTTCATACTCCATCCATTCCAAGTTCCAACTATTCATGGGTTTTTGCAGTTACTTCTTCTGAAGTTCTACCCCATCAGCAAATGAAGATTCTGAAGACTCTATGTCGACAGGATTAACTGTATTCATGTCACCATGGTCAACAGACTCTACTTTGAGGAAGAAGCTTCTCCTTAGTCACATTTTGAATGCTTTTTTGACCTGAGGCGCCCATTCTCTGGCATGATCTTTGACAATGTCTAGCTTCCATTTATTAGGGTTTCAGTATGTGAAAATGGTTCCAAGGTCTGCAAAGGTTTTCAGCGGCTGCTTCCTCTGACATGCACAGTTGATTCCTTCTTTATTATCTGTTCTTAGGCTGGAAGCTCAGATGAAACCTGTTCCCTTTGCATGACCCTGCTGGCATCTAAACCATGACATAGCTTCTAGCATCACAGCAACACCCAAGTCACCAGAGTGTGACAAACTGACAGATAAGTTGTGTGGTGGCATTATGATAAGTGAAGAAAAGGTTGAAGCTATCAAGAATTTCATCTTATTTGGATCCATAATCTGTGTTCATGAAAGCAGCAGTTAAGAGATCAAAAGAGAGTTGCTGTGGGTAAATCTTCTGTACAAGACCGCTTTAGAGTATTGTAAAGCAAGAATGTGACTTGAGGACTAGGGTGTACTGACTCAAGCTTTTGTATTTTTACTTGCTTCATATGCATGTGACAATTGAATAAGGAAAACATAAGGAGAAACAATAGATTTGAATTGTGATGTCAGAGAAGAATATTGAAAGTACTGTGGGCTGCTAAAAGGACAGACCATTCTGTTTTAGCAGAAGTAAGGCCAGCATGCTCCAAAGAGGCGAGGGTGGTGAGATCTTGTCTTATATACTGTCAGGAGAGACCAGTCCCAGGAGAAGGGTGCTAGACTTGGTAACGGAGAATGACAAGAAAGGAGAGGAAGGACTTCAAACAGAAGGACTGACACAGTGGCTGCAACAATGAGATCAAGCATAGGAGCAATTGTGAGGATGGTGTAGCACCAGGGAGTGTTTTGTTCTATTGTGTATAGCGCCCTTATGGACAGCATCTAATAACAACAACAATAGGATGTAAAATTTAGAAACAAAGTGGAAAATGAGTAGCTGAAAATCATGGCATTGGTGGTAGACATGAAGCGGGAAACCAAATGAAACATCTTTGCAAGGTAAAATGACTTCATTGCAAATACAATTTTAAACATCAAAAATGGTGACTATACATGTGACCCTTGCCAGATGGAATACACAAGAATCAAAATTTGTGGAAAGAAACAACAGAGAAGCTCAGCATCATCAACAAAAACAAGACTGGAGGCCAACTGGGGAACAAACCATCAATTGCTCATATGCTTCAGGTCTGAGACAGAAGGAGATGGAAACAAGTCCACAGGAGCCCAAATAGAACCATCTGTAACCCGTCGGGATCTGGAGACCATCACAAGAACGGATTGTACTTCTTAAACACCGACAATTGGAGTCCGAGTGAGCAGTGAGATGGTATTAAGAACATCATCTATGAAGTAAACAAAAAGTAATTTAAAATATAGTAAAGAAAGAAAAGACTAAGGGGGGTGTCAGAAGAGACTGTGGAATTCACTCTCGAAAGTAGATTATGCTCAACAAATGGCAGAAATGATCAGATGAAGTAGGTGAATCAAACCTTTCAAATGCCAGCTTGAGGAGACAAGGTCAAGCAGTATGAAATGACCGCAAGTTAGAAGATCAGAAGGGAATAAAATGCAAAGCATAGCTCAAGCACTAAAAAAAAAAGACTCGAGTTACAATGTTGAATAATTCTATTGACAACATTTGATGCAGGAAACATCAAATGATGATAGAAAGCCCTGCACTAATCTTATAAGCCTTATCTAACATAACATATGTGTCCCAGTCATGGTCTTGTCCCTGCTCATGTAATGCCATCTGTAACTGATTGACTGATCTTCCACCCATCGTGCATCTGTGAGTTTCCTTTGCTGCTTACCATATTTAACAGATGTCCCTACTTGAATCCTTGGGTATCATTTTGACCTTGTGTTTCCCTTGGGAGATGGTGTGTCATTCTTTGTGTTATCTTTGTCTCTTTAAAACTTAATAAATGTTCTATTTAAACTCCAAAAAGGGAAAATAAGATGTAAGGAATACCCAACCACTGTCCCAAGAGCAAGGATATTACTTTGAAAACTAGAGGGCATCTGACTCAAGCCATTGCTCTTCCAATCACCTCCTGGGCATTAAAAAGCTGGGCAATGAGTAAGAAAGACTCTGAAGAGTTGATGCTTTGCATGATGCACTACTAATAGATGCTTGCAGTTATTTCTTCTAATCTGAGTCAGCACACAAAGGTCCGGCGAGCTTGACTCCATTTAAGCCATTGTAGGTTGGAGACAGCTCTCCCCCAATCTGATGTGAGTGAGCACCTTCCAAGCTGCAGGGCTCGTGTTGCAGCCCTCTATTAAAAACTGCTCCCTTGCTGTCCCTCGGCTCTCAGAGGCCAGTCCCTCATTGGGCAGTGAGTCTTTTCTTCATCGCTGGTCTTACACTTGGATGCTCTGCCTTGTATTTGAAATACCAGTAACAGAGTTGTCAGATGGTCTGTACGTGGTCAAGGTTCTTTTTTGAATGTCCACTGTGTGCAGATGGTATGCCTATGAAAGATTGTGCAATAGACTCTCAGATGCGAAGATTAAGGTTGCTTTATATAAACTTTGAAATGGGAGTCGATAGGCAAGCCACCTCAGCAATCTCACGATCTCTTTAAGTGAGTTTGGTGAAGAATAGCTTCGGTGCATTGTGCTTTAGTGTGGCTCACTCTCATTCACGTTCATGTAAGAAAGCAACAATTAAGAACATTGATTTTTAAACACCCATTTAAAAAATATGAAAGCAAATGGCATTGAGGCAATCCAATGAAATAAAAATAAAAATCCAACGCAATAAAATTTAATAAATTCAATTTAACTCAAAGTAATTTAATACAGATAGCAAACAAAACAAACCCACCACCACCACAAAACCAATGCAATGCAATGTAATTCAACACAGCCTCAGGCAGCAGCTTGGAGTGCTTCAGATGTAGAGGCTTTACATAGCTCTGGAGCCATCTCACGTTTTAGGCTGTGGCGCTCTCTTGTGGTCGAAACTGAAATATGTTTTAGGTGAAAGTTGAGCTACCTGGAAGCCAGGTGTGCGTACTTGGAGGAGAAAACCAACATCAACACCAAGTTCCAATGCAGAGGAACTGATGTCCATCTGTCTGCTCCAATCTCCACCTGTGGTATTGGACTAAGGAATTTACACAAGCTGCCACCCCAGCTAGTGATGGAGTCGCTAATTGTGCCATCCATCTTCTGCTTGCTCTTCCCATAGCCCACTGATCGGTGACTCATTAGTCATTAGCCTGGCGCTCCAGTCTGCAGATAACATTAGAGCATAATAAAGGAATTCGAAAAACTCTTATGAAGCTCAGGAAATGAAAGAAAAATTCCCATTTTCTACTGTCGTGTCGTCTCTTCTCTATAGCGTGAGAGCAGTTGCACCTGTGCTGTTTGGAGATAACAAGGGAGAAAGTGAATAATCTACTTTCTTATTTTATGAAATGCACGCGTATAATGAAATTTCACTCGGTTCATATGTATTGAGTACCTACTCTGCCTCAGTCTCAGATGAACACATACATGCACACACACGAGTCATTTTATTGGCATAGTAACTTCTTTTTCTTCCCTTCGAACATTTTTTGAGAATGAGAGGCGTTTCTCATTCCACTGTCTAATCGTCACAACAACCCAGTGCCATAGAAGTCACTATCATTCTTTTGGGGCATCCAGGACGAATAAGTTTCAACGACAGGGCCACAAGAGGTCGACATCGAGGCTTAGATTTGAGGTAATTACCAGGAAAGTAGTAGAACTTGTTGAGGCTTGTAGCAAGTGAAAGAGTTTGAAAGAGCTGGTTTCACTGGAATTGGATGCAGGAACTCACAGAGTGATTTGTTTTTCTTCCTTCCTAATAGGGACTTCTTTTATTCTGCTTCTTTCTCTTCTTTCCTTCCAACACTCATGAAACAACCATTCAGGACCCAGCACTAGTAATAGACACTGAGATGCTAAAGTTGCGAAGTTGCTTATTTGGATATTAATTTTTGCTTTCTTCATCCAGCTTCCCTACCCCCTTGCATTATAGTCCAGCGCTTGTGCGCCTTTGCCCCAGGGTTGATGGTAAATAGATGTTGTTAGAAGAAACCTTCTTTCTAGCTTTTATTCCTTTAGAGCCCAGGGCTTTGACTGCCTTATGGTGAGGATGGTGACTATCAGAGAAAAGAGGCAACAGGTAGTGCTCTGCAGACTCTGAGGAGAGGAGAGGCCTGTTTGCTTGGACTGAATGAGACAAAGGCAGTGGACTTGGAGAATAGTGGTGTCTTGACACCTTTCAGCTCTTGGAAGGAGGCATGTAAAACACCTTGAGATGGTAGACATAGGTACTTCTTGGCTTGGCAAAGATGCCCAAGACCCAGGCATCTTAAAATGAAAAAGGGCACCTTTAATAATATGCCAGACAGAATGCACACAAAAATCAAATTGACTGTATCAGTGGGAAAAGATTATGGAGAAGGTCCTTGTCAGCTGTAAGACCGGGTCAGGGGCTGACTGTGGAATAGAATGCCATTTGCTCATATGTGTGCTTAAGTTGAAGCTGAAGACAATTAAAACAAGTTCAGCCAAACCAAACTCAGTGCTGCTGGGTTGATTTAGACTCATATGATCCTAAAAGACTGAGAAGAGCTGCTGTATGAGTTTCCAGGACTGTTTAGCTTTGCTGGATTGGAGAGTGTTGTTTTTCTCCAGAAGGGCCACCGGTGGTTCGAACTGTTGACCTTGTAATTAGCAGCCCGGTGTGTAATTCGCTAAGCCACCAGGACTCCATAAAACAAGTCCACGTGAGCCACAATACAAACTTAAGTATATCCCATCTGAATCTCAAGAACATTTCAAGAACAGATTTAGTGCATCAAATCTAAATATATAAATAAGTATATATAAGTATACATATATCCATTAAAAAAGAAAGGTGACTCAACAGGATACTCAAATTATAAAACAATGTCATTGATAGTACATGGCAATAAAGCTTTGCAGAATATCATCCAACAGCAATTGCAGCAGTACATGGACAGACAGCAGTCAGAGGTGGGGGTTGAATTCAGAAGAGGATGTGAAGCAAGATATCATTGCTGATGTCAGATGGTTATTGGCTAAAAGCAGAAGGATATCAGAAATATGTTTACATATGTTTTTTGTTTTGTTTTTGGTTTTTTCGGGGGGGCATCACTGCCCTCTGGTGGTGGGTGTAGGAGGCCCAACCTTGCTCCTGGAGAGCTGCTGTTGGATTTGAACCTCCAACCCAGTGAGTCCCAGTCCTGCGCACAACCGCTACACCACTGGGGTTCAGCCCCACGTTTACATCTATTTTATTGACTATGCCAAGGCATTCAACTCTCTGGGTCACAACAAACTATGGATAAGCTTGAGAAGAATGGGAATCCCATTCCTGAAAGAACTCCTTAGGGACTTGCACATAAATCAAGAAGCAATTGTGTGAACAGAACAAGGGAAACTGTGTGGTTTAAAATCAGGAAATGGGGCTGAGCCCCGGTGGCGTAGTGGTTGTGCACGGGACTGTGGCCCACTGGGTTGGAGGTTCAATTCCAGCTCCCAGGAGCAAAGGCTGGGCCTCCTACTCCCACCGCCTCAGGGCAGTGATGCCTAAAAAAAAAAAAAATCAGGAAAGGTGTGTGTGTGTGTGTGTGTGTGTGTGTGTTGTATCTTCACACCACACTCATTCAATCTGTATGTTGAACAAATCATCAGAGAAGCTGGATTAAATGGAGAAAAATGTGGCACCAGGAGTGGAGGAAGGCTTATTAACTACCTGGGGTATGTAGAAAATGCAACGGTGCTTGCTGAAAGTGAGGAGGAACTGAAGGATTTGTTGATAAAGATCAAGAACTACACCCTTCAGTGTCAATTACAACCCAATGTGGAAACAAACAAAATCTTTGCCATCGAGTCAACGCTGACTCCCAGTGACCCTGCTGGGTTTCTGAGACTATGACAGTTTACAGGAGTAGAAAGCCCAGTCTTTCCTATGGAGCTGCTAGTGGTTTCCAACTGCTGTTCATGAGGATGTCCGCCTAACTCCTAACCACTGCACCACCCGGGCTTGAAATTCAACGTCCCCACAATTGGACCCATCAGTTAAAACATGATAAAGGGGGGGAAAGTTTGAAGTTGGCAAGGATTTCATTCTGCTTGCATCCACAATGGATGCTCACGAAAGTAGCACTCAAGAAATCAAATGACACATTGTGTTAGGTAAATCTGTTGCACAGGACTCTTAAAGTGTGTTTTCAATATTCTCCAGTACCACAATTCAAATGCAATGATTGTTCTGCACTCTTCTCTATCCCATGCCCAGCTCTCACATGCACTTGAAGCAGTCACATTTCCAAGACTTGTGTAAGGTACACCTTCGTCCTCCAGGCAACATTTTTACTTTGCAATACTCTCAAAGAGATTTGGGGCAGAACATTTCCCCAATGCAACATGCCTTTTGATCTCTTGGTTGTCGCTTCTATGAATACTGATTGTAGAGCCAAACAAGATGGAATCATTGAAATCCTTGGAGCATTGTGGCTGTACTTCTTTCAAGACAGGTCTTATGGTTCTCTTGGCTGTCCAGAGTACCTTCAGCATCTTTCATGCATCGATTTTTCTTCAGTCGTCCATAGTCAATGTTCTACTCTCATTTGCCTATGAAGATGTTAAAAATACCATGAAAAAGTTCATCATGATTAAGGATCAACTCAAGAGCAATATGACTCATTTTAACTTATAGGAAAGTTAAGGTCTGGCTTGCCATCAACAGTTGTGAAATAGTCTTCTCCAAGACAGCCAGGTCCCTGTCTTCTCTGTACATTTTCATTAAGGTTTACAAGGTTTACAAGGCACCCTTGTAGTAATATTTGTTGCTTTGGGGTAGTTGTGGAACATGTTATATGATAGGATTGATCTTCTGCTTCTCCCTGTGATATGAAAAATGACCCCAACTGAGCTGTGGCTTCCTCTGTGGAAGTAGTTTTATTTATTTATTTTTAAATTAATTAATTAATTAATTTTTTTAGGCATCACTGCCCTGGTGGTGGGAGTAGGAGGCCCAACCTTTGCTCCTGTGAGCGGGAGGAAGTAGTTTTTAAGATTGGAAAATCAGGGGGTGACATGTGGTTCATGAGCATTAGGCAGACCAACCACCACCAGAGAAGTTCACCTGAGAAAAGATGCCTGTCTTTGCCATGGCATGTACACGGATCCTAGTGCTCTCATATAATATTGCCCTTTTGTGACTGACTGACTTTGCACACTTCACTCAGCATCATGATTTCCAAGTCTTCCCATGGCACAATGTCAGCACTGATTTTTAGGGAGGCTGAGGATTCCACTGTGTGCATGTCTCAGCATTTCTTTATCCATTCTTCTAACAAGGGGTGTTATGGCTGGTTTCACTTTTTGTGAATAGTGCTAGGATGCACACATTTGTTCATTTGTGTCCCTTGCTTCTTTGGGGTTTGTCCCCAGCAGAAGGATTTCTGAGTCCTATGGTATTTCTATCCCCAGTTGGTTTAGGTAGCACCATGCTGCAAAGGTTGCACAGGTACTGGAACCCAGCAGCAGAGTGTAAGAGTCCCCATCTCTCCAGCACTGTGGTTTTCTGTTTTGGAATTGGGCTGTTGTGGTAAGGTCATGTCTCATTGTTTGGGTTTTTGTCTCACAAACGGCTAGTGATTGTATGCAGACTTAGCAGTTGAAACATCCTATCCACTCTGGAGGTGTGTTCTGGAAATCTGTTCACGTACAAATTTGCAGCCTTGAAGCCCTAAAGGGGAAGTTCTATTCTGTCCTTTCTGGTCACTATGAAGCAGCATCGACTTGATTGCTGTAAGAGATGGCTTTACTTATTTGCTTCTCTGCCTGAATGGTCTCTGTGGCAGTGGGTTTCATTTGTGTAATGCTAATGATTGTCTTTCTCCTTCTAGATAATATTGATTGTAATACTAATTAGAACATGGAATTAATTACCTTGCTTTCTCAATCCAGAATCTAGAGCAAAGCTCCACTTCCTTGAATTCCTTTCAAAATAAACTAACACAAGCCCCATTCTATGAAGACTTGTGTGATCTTTCTAATGACGTTTCAGTGAGAGATTTCTTCAGACTGTTGGTTTTCTCCTACTTAGTTAACTATGAATAACGTGTGCTTGAAGAGGTGCATTGACATTACCTTTAATTTGCCTTTTAGTAATTTCAAATCAAATGATATCTTGCATTGGAAAACTTAGTCATGCATTAGTCATGCATTAGTCTTAGTCTTAGTCTTCCAAAACTTAGTCAAAAAACCCTTTAAAAGATTAAAAATTGGCACAAGGGTTTGTTTAGTTAAAAAAAAAAGATTAAAAATCCAAGATGACACTCTGAGGACTCAGGTGCCCCTTGACTCAAGAATTTTTTAGTCTACTTATAGAACTGTAAGAACTGTACCATGAATGAGGAAGAGCAAAGAAAAATTGATGCCTTCGATATATGGAGTGGGCGATTCATAGGTCCAGTTGGCAACAGATCTGGATTTTGTTTCATACTAATTTATTTTTATATGGTACACATCTGTTCCTCTTTTAAGCAATTTTATCATAGATGTGTGAGAGTGTGAGACTGGCCTGGAGAGAAGTTGGCTAGCCTGTGTTTGGCTGGACTACATCTTGCCACTGGCTTGTGCAGACATGAAACTTTGAGGTTTCACAGAACTTTGGCGGAGTTGATCCAAGTATCTGTGCGTAAGCAGAAAAACCAATGGTACATTCAAAGTAAGCGCATGCAAATGAGGCTGGGGATGGAGAGCTGTCTGTGAGACCTGTAGGAGGGTATCAGACTCAAGTCTGGAGCTAAACTCTGCCATCTCCGGTAAGCAAGGCCTGGGGAAAACTGAGTCATCCTGTTGTCCATTGGATTCTTTGAATTCCTGAGGGAAAAATCTTCTGAGGGTGGGGATGGTTTTGACCAAGATGTGGAATAATCAGCTTCAAAACGCATCGACAGCAAACACAACAAAGCTCACTGTCATCTAGTCAATGCCGACTCAGAATCGGTTTGGTCATGTTTTGTTTCTCAACTTAATTTCCTGTTCTTAGTTTGAAAGGTGCCTATGATGGGTATGACTTCAACCCAATTCTCAGAACACAAAGCTGCATTTCCTTGAGGCTTCCATTAATTGTGTTTCATCCAGTTACAAATGTTGGTGGACAGCAACATGGTGATTACTTCCGTGAGACTGGTTTTCTTCATAATCATGATCGGTTTGAAGTATGGCCAGTAGATGAGCCATAGAACTGACTGCAGAACTGACCTCTGCTTTGGCCGGGAGAGACAATTCTCCATATTTTACCTACAGTGAGATGCTCATATTGACATTCTCATTAAAGCTACAGCTGTTGAATGCAAATTCTTCTTTCTAAAATGATTGCAAGTACGTCAACTTATAGGAGCTTTTGGCCACAATGAACAGTATACCCAACTCAAGGATATTTGAGCATTAATGTGGATTAAATGGCGCCTAGATATGAAAACTATAGAAAGACTTGTTGGGTCAAGATCTTGGCTTTGTCGTTTCATTCCCATGCACGCACACTCCAATTGGTGTCTGGGTGGTCTCCAGGAGGGTTGGCAATAACTGCAGCTGTCTGGGTCCCTGTCCATTTCCACTGGACAGAGTTTGAATGATCAAAGGAAGCTTTTTGGAGCTTTTCTCTGATGGAATCCAGGTGGACTGATCAGAGAGTGTGAGCATTTGCAGACTGACTGTTACCTGGAGTTGCGGTAACAACTCAGCCACCCTGACTGCTCACGATGAGCTAGTGCACGGTTGCTGAAGATGAGGGACATGGTGCTTCCTTAAAGGAAAATCAAAGTTCTGTTAGGGGAACAAAAGAAATAGCTATGCAGCTGGGTTATCCTGTATATGGCATTGCAATTTAACAGCATCCTTGTAGGAAATAATATTCTGTCTTACTTATAGGTGGCAGTATTGGTCTAAAATACAGACCTTGGGATTAGACTGCTGCCATTCAAATACTTGTTCCACTTGGTTTCATATAAGTTATCTAAGCTCTTCCTGCTGTAACAACTCCATTTTAAACTGCAAAGAGTTGAGTCTTCCTTGTAAAGTTACAATGAAGAGTCAATGGGCTAATGCAGATCCAGTCCTCAGCATAGATGAAGCCACTTTGTAAACACTTGGAATAATATAAACACTTGGAACAATATGTTTACCAATGAAATAGCCATTTGATGGACACTATAACACATTACTGTCATCTGCTTGGTGTCTCTTTGCTGCCCATTGTGTTATGAGGGCTTCAGTATCCATTCTTAGGTCATCTGTGTCATCTAGGTCAGTTAGCAGAATCCAGTTCTTGGATTCAGTGTCTGAAGCATGGTCTGTACCAAGCAAGTGGCATGCTGTGACATATTGTGATATAAATATTCAATAAAGAAGCCCCATTACTATTCCTGATGGGGTATTTCCATCACATTGTACCATTCTTAGATGGTTGATAATGGGGCACAGCTTTACCTGACGTGGTGTCCACATATTCCTGTTGATGAAGTTACTAGGGAAGGCCTCCATACAGAGCAGTATTGTTTTCATTATTCCTTGACTACTTTCCTTAGCGCTGGTATCTGGAAAGCTGAACATTTTCACATAGCAAAAGTTGGTGATTTTATTTGGATATCTAACCCTATCACTTCATATTCATCAAATTTCTCTCTACCAAAGGCTTTGGACTAAGACGTGGAGAGTGGGAGTGGAAAGAAAGGAAGTGAAGTAACCTTAGTTGTTTGTATTTAAAAAAAAACTCTGTGAAAGCAAAAGGATTCCTGGGTTGTGCGAACTGTTAATATGTAGGGCAAACCATGATTGTGCTAGGCTGCTCCCTGAAAGACTGGAGACTGGAATGTACTCACAGGTGCCTCAGAAGAAAGATCTGGTAGTCTGCATTCACAGAATCAGTCATTGAAAAACCTACGTAGCACATTTGCCCTCTGACACTCATGTTGTTGCTGTTGTTAGGTGCTAATGATGGGTTCTGACCCATAGCTGTACAGCAGAACAAAACCATGCATGGTCCTGTGCCAGACACATGATTGTTCTTGTGCCTGTGTCCATTGATCCATCTCATTGATGGATTGATCCACTCGTCTCTCCTGATATGTGCCCAAAGTATGTAAGAAAAGTCCTGCCATCTTGATCTCTAAGGAGCACTCTCACCTTCTTGCAATACGGATCTGTTTGTCCTTTCAGCTGTCAGTCCATGGTTCTTTCAGTATGCTTCTCCAGCACCACGATTCAAATACATCTATTCTATGGTCTTCCTTATGCAATGTCCAACTTTTCCAGGCATACGAGGCAACTGAAAATACTATGACTTGAGTGAGGCACACCTGAGTTCTCAGAATAGCATTCTTACTCTTCAATATGCTAAAGAAATTGTTAAATTTGCAGCAGATTTACCCAATGCAATATGTCTTTTGATTCTTACCTGCTGCTTCCATGGGCAGTGATTGTGGATCCAAGGAAGACAAAATCCTTGACAACTTCAGTCTTTTCTCCTTTGATCATAGCGACCCGTTAGTCCAGTTGTGAGAATTTTGGTCTGCCTTCCATGGAGTTGTGATTGAGGTAAGGAGTGACTGCATCAAGTGCATACTTGCTCTTAAAAGTGATTTATATATTTACTGAAGTGAATTTGAAACGTAAACTGAAGGCTAAAAGCTTTGATCTTCATTAGCAAGTACATCAATTCCTCCTCAATTTCTGAAGGCAAGGTTGTGTGATGTATACATCGCAGGTTAATAAGCCTTCTTTCAATACTTATGTGGCAATCTTTATATAACCCAGCTTCTATGACGATTTACTATAGATTGAATGAATACAGTGAGAGGATACAACTCCAATGCACACCTTGCATAGTTTTTTTTTTAGGACAATGGTATTTACTGCTCTGCAGAGCAAGGCCTCAGCATCCACCCTCCCACCTTGTCTAATTCTAAACCATGTAGTTTTCCCTGTTCTGTTTGGACAACTGCCTCTTGATTCAAGTTCAAGTTTTGAATGAGCATAATGCCTTTGCAGAGTCAATGAAACACAATAAAATGGCTTTCTGGTATTCTGTGCTTTTAGCCAAAATCTATATGATATCAGCAATGATATGCCTTTTTCATTCTTTTCTGAGTCTCATCTGAATTTCTGGCTGTTCCTCATTAAGTTACTGCAGCACTGATACTCATAAGTCAGAGTCAATTCAGCAGCAACTGGGTGTAGTGGTGCGAGTGCTAAATTTGGAGGCTGTACCACTCTTCTGCAAAAAAAAAAATCTATATGAACTCTAATATATAAAGTAAGAAGGTGAGAAGGTGAGGAGTGACTGCATCAAGTACATATTTACTCTTAAAAATGGGTTACATATTTACCTGAGTGACTATTGGTGAACTTGAAATGTAATTTGTGTTTGTTGGGAAACATTTGAGGTTGGTGAAAGAACATATGGTTGGGGGCTGAAAGGCCTGTTTTCACTGTTTATCAGATGTCTGACCTTGAAACACTTAGTCTCAGTTTCTAAATCTGTGATTGGAATAAGAAATACTTGCCTAGCACAGTGTGGATAAATACTAAGAACACAAAATATACATGTGGTAGTTACATAATATGGTGTCCATTTGAGAGGGTTGTGAGTGAAGGGGTAGAGTCTGACCTTTCTATCAGGATATACTGAATGAGGCCTCTGTGTGGGCATGGCCTTCTCTTGAGAATTCTGGGACCGCCTGTGATCTTCCTGCATTTGCCATCGTTGCGTGTGTTTCATGATTGGTATCAGACATATGGACCAATATCTGACTTATAGACTTGATTTGGACTGGGCTGGGATGTTTTCCCAATACTCATCTGCTCCTCTATATGACCTCTTTCTCATACACATATAAGAGGGTCTATAAATTTGGCTATCTAGTTTACCCAGACTAAAGCAATATACAAAAATATTCTCCTATATAAAAATTCACTGTATGTGCACATTTGTAAGATCTATTATCTAGTGGAAAGCATGCTTGTAGGAATTCCATGCCCTCTTATGGAAGATCTTGCACCTGACCATAAACGTTTTGTCAGTTTTTCATGGCTTTGGGATAGAAACTGAGAAATTGACCTATTTCCTAGTATCACACTAAGGGGAACAAATAACTGAAATTACTGTCATCATCTAATTTAACTAGTCACTTTGAGTCTTGGCTAAGTAATACGATCCCCAAAGCATGTTTTAAAAAGCAAAGTCCTGCGTTCTCTAATGCACTCCGTGCAATAAAATCGAGTTTAGGGGATTAGACGCAGGCAGCAGTATTTGTTAAAAACCTTGTGAATTATTTGAAGTATAGTCAAAGAAAAGAGCTGTTGCTCTGCATTACTATTTTCCAAACAGTAATGTGCATAGCAATCTTGTACTACGCATATTCTAATTCGATAGAAAAGCTATGGCGGCATAATGGGTCTGAGCTGAGTCACTAACCACAGGCCAGCAATTTGAAACTACCAGGAGCTCTGTGGCAGAACGATGAAGCCTTTCACTTCCTTAGAGTAGCTGTCTCAGAAACACACAGGGACAAGTTTATCCGGACTTCTAGGGTCTCTGCGGGTCAGAATCAGCTTGATGGCTGTGAGTTTGGTTTGCTGGTTTGGTATAGACACATGTGCCCAGTAGAACGGATCCATGGGGCTTTCAAGGCGGTGACATTTTGGAAGCAGATCACGAGGCATGTCTTCTGAGGTGGCTTGGGTCGGTTCAAATCAGCCACTTTTCAGCTAGCACAGGGGTCAGCAACCTCTTGAGACAGAAGAGTCAATCCTGTCTTTGTTAACAACGTTAAAATCACTCAAGAACGTCGCATGTCTTCCCAAACAAATGAAATCACCATGATCTGACATAATGTTTTCTTTTCTTCTTCTTTAAAACTCATTTTACTGGGCTCGTACAGCTCTTTTCACAACCCACGCATGCATCCATTGTGTCAAGCACTTCTGTACATTTGTCTTCCTCATCATTCTCAAAACACTTGTATCTACTTGAACCCCTGGTTCCTCATTTTCCCTCTCTCCACACTCCCCACTCCCCATGAACCCTTGATAATTTATAAATTGTTATTATCTTGTCAATATCTTACACCCTCCGACGTCTCCCTTCACCCACTTCTCCGCTGTTTGTCTCCCAAGGAGGAGGTTATATGTGGATCCTTGCAATTTGTTCTCCCTTTCTATCCCACCTCCCCTACACCCTCCCATTATTGCTGTTCTCACCACTGGTCCTAGGGGTTTCATCTGTCTTGAATTCCCTGTGTTTCTGTACCTTTCCATACAAGTGTACCTTCTCTTGTAAGGCACCTTTTCTGGTTCAGCCGAATTTGTAAGTTAGAATTGGGATCATGATAGTGGGGGTAGGGAGGAGCATTTAAGAACTAGAGGAACATTGTATGTTTCCTTGTTGCTACACTGCACCCTTACTGCCTTGTTTTCTCACCCAGTCTTCTGTGAGGGAATGTCCAGTTGGCTACAGATGGGCTTTGGATGCTCACTCTGTACTGTCCCTTATTCACAATGATATAATTTTTTTGTTCTTTGATGCCATCAATACCTTGTGATTAAATAGGCTGATGTGCTTCTCCCATGTGGGCTTTGTTGCTTTTCAGCGAAATGGTCCCTTGTTTGTCTTCAAACCCTTAAGGCCCCAGACACTATATTCCTTGATAGCCAGGCACCATTAGCCTTCAAATGTTTTCAGTGTGACTTCAGAGCCACAAGTTCACACAGAAAGAGCCGTATATGGCTCTCAAGCCACTGAGTAGATAAGAGCGACTCGAGACTTTCAGTGATTTTGAAATACTGTTTTCCTCTTCTTCCTTTAACTTCTGTATGGGAGGAAAAAGCATATCTTACAAAACACATCATTTTCCCCAGGAACTACTTTTTTTCTTGAGGTCAAAATTTTTAGTAAAATCACAGCCAGTGATTTAAATGGCTCTATACTTTCTAGAGCAATTTTGTCTTGTGAGGGGAGCATGAAATTCAGTGCATGAAAAAGCACAATTTATCAAGGGAAAGAAATTGTTAAAGTGACATAAGGTAGATATCTTCATAAACCTTGCTGACTGCTCTGGAAAGTTTTAAAATAAGATACTTACACATATTATATATTAAGAGGAATGTTCATTCACATTGAATTTGTTCAGATGGAAACTATATTAATAATTATCAATGTATTTGCCATTTATATTTGAATCTCTCAATCAACTGATACCAAACAATCTTGATCTGTGCATATGGCCAATCTTGAATTGTAAGGATGCAGTTCTATAGCTGGCACTGTCTTAGGAAATAGGAAGGAGAAACTCCCAAACAAATTTGAGACTTGCCCAGGATAGGTATATTCTAAGAATACTCCTTTTCGTGCTGTATTAGGATACCCTTGTGGCAACAATTGTAAAAGTGGCAGAGACCAAGGCAGCATTTTGTCCTGTTGTCGCTGGGGTTAGCACGTGTAAGAATGGGATTGACAACAAATAGCAAGACACTCTTGGAAGGAGATAGCCAGGATATTGAGTGTCCATTTCTTTTGCTTGATCCTTGATCTTTTTTACATCTTTAATTTAGCTTGGCACAGAAGACAATGTTGGAGGTCTGGACTTGAAATCTAAACCTTTACCCTTTGCTATCTTTAAGCCAGAATCAACTAAATATGAGTTTGTTGTCCTTTCTTTTTTTTTATATCTCTACACTGGAGACAAGACATTGCTGTTGTTAGGTGACATTGAGTCAGTTCCAATTCGTAGAGACCTTATGGAGGAAAGGACAAGGCAGGGTCAGGTCCTGTGCCATCACCACAGTCAGTGTTTGGCCTGTGTCCACTGTTGCAGCCGCTGTTCTGTGTCTTTCTTTCTGGTGCAGAGTCTCCTACATTTTGCTGCCCTTGTACTTTATAAAGCACAGGGACTAGACTTTCCTGAGAACATATCCAAAGTACTGAAGACACAGAATTTCTTTCTACTCCTTTTTAAAAAATAAATTTTGGGGGGGGCTCATACAACTCTTTTCACAATTCATACATATATCCATGTGTCAACCACACTTTTACATTTGTTGCCATCACCATTCTCAAGTGATATCAGCTCCTTGGTATCAGCCCCTCATCTCTTCTCTCCCTCATTCACAAGGATATTGTTTGTTCTTTGATGGCTGCTACCTGATCCCATTGACACCTTGTGATCACACAGGCAGGTATGCTTCTTCCATGTGGACTTTGTTGCTTCTCAGCCAGATGTTCACTTTTTTTTGTCCACTTGTTTATATTCAGACCTTTCAGACCTCAGATGCTAAATGGGCATCATCAACTTTCTTCACCACATTTGTTGATGCACCTGCTTTGTCTTCAGCGATCATGTTGGGCAGGTGTGCATCATGGAATGCCATTTTAATGAAGCAAAGTGTTCTTGCATTAGGGAGTACTTGAGTCGAGGTCCAATGTCCATCTGCTACCTTATTACTAAACCTATAAAAACATGTAAATAGATCTATCTTCCCATCATATATAAACATATTTACATATGTATATACCCATATTTAGGCCTCTGTAAATGTCTTTTGCCTTCTACTTCTTTCCTCTATTTCTGTTTACTTTCCTCTTGTCCAACTATCATGTTCAGCCTTCATTTGGGTTTCAGTAATTCCTCTTGGTTATATTGATCACTTCCTACTAGCCCTCCTACTTCCTACTAACCCTCCTACACCCTTCTTGCCACTGACTTTGTATCACTTATTGTTCCTTTTCCCTGGGCTTGTTAATACTCACTTTCTTTCCCCACACATTTCCCTCTCCCATGTCCCTCCCCAACTGTTGGTCCCATTGTTTTCTCCTCCAAATTGTTTATCCCACCTATCTTATCTAGAGAGACCTGCAGAGATAATAATATGCACAAAAACAAGACAGAGCAAAACAAACCAACCAAAGAAAGCAAAACAACAACAACAAAGAACCAATGACAAAAAAAGAAAAGCTTGTAAATCGTTCAAGTATTTGCTGACCTTTAAGAGTGTTTTCTGGCCTAGTCGGATGGGGTGTCACACCGTGACTCCAAAGTCTATTTTTGGTATTCTGTCAGGACTTCCTTGCCCTGCTCCCCTTGCTGTTCTGTTGTGTCTTGCCTAGGAGTGGTGGGGTCAGATCGGGTGCAGTTCCCACACTGTGTCTCCAATGTTGTCCCCTGTAGGGCTATGGATCAGTGAGGGATATCATGTCTCATAGTGGGGCTGGCCCTGTGGTCCTCTCTGTGCATTAGCTGCTCTGAGCGGGGATAGTGTCCTCAAGGATTGGAGAGTGGGCAGGATGGTCTTCCTCACTTTGAAGGAACATTCTGGCTGTAATTTTCCCCAGATCGATATGTTTGCTCTGGTAGCAATCAATGACACTTTGAACATTCTTCACCAGCCCCATCACTTAGATGTATCGGTTCTTCTTCGGTCTTCCTTATTCACGTCCCACTTTCACATGCAAATGAGGTCATTGAAAAAGATCATAGCTTGGGTCGGATGTGCTTTAGTTCTCAAAGTGACAACTTCACTCTTCAGCACTTTATAGAGACCTTATGCAGCCAGTGCAAGTCATCATTTGATTTCTTGACTGCTGCTTCCTCACCATGGTTCCAAGCAAGATGAAATCGCTGACAACTTCAATCATCTCTCCACTTTTCATCATGGTACTTTCTTGGTGCAGTTCTGATGGCTTTGGCTTTCTTTACATTGAGTTGTAATCCATTATGAAGAGAGTAGTCCTTGACTTTGATCAGCAAGTGCTTCAAGTTCTCCTCATTAATTAAGCAAGCATGGTTGTGGCATCTGCCTGTCTCAGGTTGGCAGTAAGTCTTCTTCCAATCCTGATGGGTCATTCTCCATGTAATCCAGATATTTGGAATATTTACTCAGTATAGAGATTGAATAAGTATGGAGAGATGATATAACCATGGCATACACTGTTCCTAATCTTAAACCGTGCAGCATTCCCTCGTTCTATTTGTACAATTGTCTCTTGATCCATGTGCAAGTTTTGCATGAGAACAATGAAGTACTCTGGAATTCCCCTTCTTATCAAGACTATCAATAGTTTTTTATGACCAATGCTTTCTAATGTGTTGGCATTGTCAATGAAACACAAATAAATATCTTTCTCTATTCTCTGCTTACAGCCAAGATCCATCTTATCTCAGCAATGATATCCCTTGTTTCATGCTCTCTTCTGAAATTGGTCTGAATTTCTGTCAGCTCCCTGATTCAAATGTGGAATGATCTTTAGCAAAATACTACTTGCATATGATATTGATGATATTGTTCTATGGTTTGTATATTCATTTGGGTCACTTTTCTTTGAAATGAGTGAAATATGAATCTCTTTGATGAATTGGTGAGGTATTTGTCTTCAAATTTTCTAGGTGAGTGAATGTTTCGTTCCTGTAGTTTGTTAGCTTACTGAAATTTATCACTTGGTATTCCATCAGTTCCTGAACCCTATTTTCCCCCATGTCTTCAGTGCCGCTTGGATTTCTTCCTTCATACTATTGGTTCATGAGCATCTACCACCTCCTGAAATGTTTAAATATTGACCAGCTCTTTGCTTGTACAGTGACTGCGTATTTTCATTTCTTCTAAATCTTCCTCTGGTATTCAATAGTTTGCTCAATTTGTTCAATATGTCTTAAACTGAAAAAAATGAAGAAAAATCCAAGCCACAAGTTGTAATATTGAAAGATTCTATAGGCAAAATGTTGGGCAAGGTAATTTTTTTATTTATTTTTCTGATTACACAGTGATATTGGGTTGTTGAACACAATATGCTTCAAATTTGTGGTCAAATAGCAAAAAATTTGAGAATGGAACACACTTCTCCCAAAATAGTTGGTTCAGTGGTCCCAAATTTATATTTGGAAATTCACAGTGGAGTCATTTTGCTATCTGGCTTTCCATTGTTTTTGATATGCTATTGTCATTGAGTTGTTTCTGATCTTTCCAAGTTAGCATTAGCTTTTTAACAACTTCCATGATCTCAGTTCTTTGTTTCATTGTTAACAATGTCACATTTTAGCTACATTAGCTGCTTTAATTATATATCTTTTCAAAATGGTTGATATTTCAACTTAGCCATGGTCTTGGATTCAGCCACCAAATTGGACATATGGTTACTTGACTCATATTTCACCCTGATTTCTTGCTTTCATACTACTGTGGTTCTCTCAGTTTTCCTCCTTGCTTCACAACTGGTATTACGAACTTTCTTTGGAGCCACAGTTAGGATTTTTTTATACACTTGAGGTTTTAAAGCATTAACATAAGCACTGTATATTGTCTGAGTGAGAGTGGCACTTAGACTGGAGCCTCACTCCTTGGTGTCCCAGGCAAGACTCAACATGTGACTCATTCTTGGCCCATATAGGCTTTTTCAAGTTGTGCTTTCTGTTTGACTCTTGAGCCAAGTTCTAAACACCGAGCACTTTTTTCCAATACAACTTTGATGTTTAAGTAATGAAAAATCTGAGATTGAAGACATTTGGCAGCTGAGGTAACCCTGTCTTTATTTGCATAAATATGTGTTGCATAAATACCCACACACTCAGATGTCTGGAGATAGTGGATTAGAAGAGGACTTTAGCATTTTTTTTTTGTTTTAGCAATTTGACTGTGTCATTAAGGAAGCCCCCCTTTGTTCTATCAGATGCACACTATCATTCTTTATGGTGACAAGAGGGCTGAGCTAACTTTTGAGTGTCACATTCTCACAGGAATTCTCCCTCCACAGACAGAGAGCAGAAGACTGTACCTGTCTCTATTTTAGCAAGGTGGAAAATCCTTCTCAGGAGCCTCCACAGGAGGCTGCTTTAACTCTGGAGAATCACATGTCACGTGCTAACCCTTAAATCAGTCCTGGGCCCAAAAGAATGGAGTTGTCATGATCCATTTAGGTTAATCATAATTTCTTCTTGAGAGAACAACTTACAGTGCTAATGGAGAACATATGGTCAAATCCGTTTCTCTTAGCAGGGAACAATGGAGTAGGTTGTTGGATTGATAATTATTAGTATCTATCATGCATCTGATAAATCTTGTTTGCCTCTGTTCAAATATTTAAATGATCGTGAGGGCTGGGGAGAAAGGGAAATGAGCAGCTGATAATAAGGGCTCAAATAGAAAGTGAATGTTTAGAAAATGATGATAACAACATATGTACAAATATGTTTGATACAATTCATATATGGAATGTTGTAAGAACTTAAGAGCCCCCAAAAAGTGATTAAAAATAAATAAAACTACAAGCAAACAAATATTTAAATTAGACAATTTATATTGATTCATGGGGGTATATCTGCAGATTTGTTACCTACAAACTGATGTATTTCTCTACATGAGAATATCTTTAGTTTGTAGCAAAGAGATTACATTCCTGATAACAAGAGTGATCCCTCTTCCGACACCATTAATACATTGATGTGATAATTGAGAATCAGATGATCACTGTTTAAAGTAGGCTAAGAGAATGAATTTCTTTATTTATAAGTTAGCATCAAATTAATTTTCCCCCAGAGTTTAAATTTTGCTTCTATTAAAATGAGCTCCAAAAGAGATGACCCTAAGAAAACTCTATGAGACAATTCTACTCTGTTGCACTGTGGACACCAGGAATTGGAATCAACTTGACAACTACAAAGAAGAATGTTAAAATGTCTGCTGTATGCATCACTGAGTTAGGTCAGTGTGCCTGGACCTTGACCTGGGATTGATGCATTAAGTAGCTTATCCTCTATGCTCATTGTACATTTAGATGTACATGATACTTGTCCCTCTGTGCTTGGCTAACTTCACTTAAAAGAGGGGGAAAAAGGGGGGAGGATGAAAAAAAAGAGCACACTAACAGAGAGGATGATGGGTCTGGCCCCAGGCTGAGCTATGTGCACTCCCTCCACAGAAGAGGGCAATACAGAGGACAGCACTGAAGATACAGCTTGGAAGAGAGGTGGGTCTGTGCAGACTACATGGGAGCGAACTAAGAGGAAGAAAGAGAGAAAGAGAGTGGACTTCAGCCTGGCCTACAAAGCCCTTAGGTACAACATCCCTGCTCAGAGCAGCTAACTTGCAGAGAGGACCATAGGGCCGGCTCCACCATAATACATGGCATTTCCTCACGGACCCACAGCACTATGGGGGACAAGCACTGTAGACACGGTGCAGAAGGTGTGCCTGCCCAGTCTGCCCCGTGCACAGCGGAGAGAAATGTAAAAGGAGTGCAAAAGGGCAGCAAGGGGAGCAAAGCAGCCAGTCCCAGAGGAATCCTGAAAACAGACTTCTGATTTGGAGGATAGGGCTTGGCATCTCATCAGACTTGATCAGAAACCACACATAAGGCTCAGCAGACAGATCTGGAGCTATCTATTGGTTTGTTTGTTTGTTTTCTTCTTTTTGTTTGTTTGTTTTTCTTTTTCCTTATGTCTATCTATATAAGATAGGCAGGATTAACAGTCCCAAGAAGAAAACAACAGGACCGGCAGTTTAGAGGGGAACAAAGGGGAGAAAGGTCCGGGGTGGGGGAGTGAGGAGCCAACAAACTCAGGGATAAGGATCAAAAAGAGATCTAAAATTGATGGTGAGGTGGGTAAATAATGCCTGATGGATTTTAATCAAATGCAATGTATCCAAGAAGAATTACTGAGAGTTAAATGGAGGGTGAGCAATGGGAAGAAAGTGAAAAGAAATAGGAGGCAAAAGCTATTTATAGGGGTATATCTATAAACACACACACACACTCACACACACACACACACACACATATATATATATATATATATATATATATATATATACTATAGAAACTCAAGTTGTAGCTGACCCAAATATAAGTCAAGGCATTTAATTTTACCACGAAAATAGGGAAAACTTATTGACACAAGCATAAGCCTAGGGTGGGAAATGCAACAGCTACTGGTAAACTTCAAAATAAAAATAGATACCAATAAAAGTACATTAATTGAGACATCAGTAGACTAAATGTTTTTGAATATTTATTTCAAAGAAAAACAGTAAGCTAGCTCTGAAAGTGGAAAAGAGGGTCATCAAAAACAATAAAGAATCAACAAAAAGTGCACACTGTGCTTCTGCATATGTTGCATTATTATAGTCACTGCCTTACTGCATATACAAAACACCCTTTGTATAGTTTGAAGTCTAATGCAGGCTGATGCTATTCCAGAATGTGATGGACTGTTTGCAAAGAGCAGCTTGTGTTAGGGCTCATAATATATGCGCTGCCTTGTATATCCACTGTATTACTGCATGTACTGCATTACAGCAAAAGCAGCATTACCATATATATATATGGGAAGTGCTAACATGCAGCGTGTATATTATGAGCCCTAATACACACAGCTCTGTGCAAGCATAATGAACAATGGATCCAGATAGGGGTTAATAAGAAAATAAAAAATACAATATAGCATACTAAGTACTGTAAATAAATGTACTGTATATCCAGGATCAGAGATATACCGATACTTGTATTCTGCGATGCCTGGGCAGAGCAATGGAGCGTGACCAAGCACGAGTGAGATGATAAAGGTTACGTCTTTGGTCACAGCCCTGGAGAAGAGCAGGAGAAGAAGAGCTGCAGCATCCGACATTCATCTGATAAGTGTGTGGTGCGACCCAGGTACCAGCACACAGAAGCAGGCAGGTTCTTGCCTGTGCAGCATAGATAACACAGAGGATGCCAGCATGAAGGAGAAAAGGAGAACGGTAATATCTTCGGACCACCCAAAGAGGCTGCAGATGCTCACACCTGAGCTGGAGCGGCCAGAGAACACCTGCACTGCGCCAGAGAATAGGTAAGTGGGGGACCCTCACTAGAGTATAGGCTGACGGGGACTTTTTCAGCATTAAAAAATGTGCTGAAAAACTCGGCTTATACATGAGTATATATAGTATGTAACTATACTAATTTATAATGAAAATGGATAGAGATCAATGTACTTATATTTATATGTTAAGTATTAAGATAGCCAATGAACTTTGGACCTCTACTCAAAGCCTCTCTTAACACAAGAACACTTTATTCTAATAGCCTGGCATTCTTTGATAAATTCCCGACATGATTGCTTAAGAAAATGTGGTGAAGAGAGAGGATGGTCCCTGACTATCAAAAGATATAGTGCCTGGGGTCTTAAAGGTGAAGTTAAAAAGGTGGCCACCTAGCAGAGAAGCAAATAAGCCCACATGGAAGAAGCACAACAGCCTGTGTGATCATGAGGTGTCAATGGGATTAAGTATAAAAAACCAGAACGAAAAATTATATCGATGTGAATGAGAAGGAGGGTGGAGTGAATACCCGAAGCCTATCTGTAATTGGTCAAGGATTCAGGAGGGTGGGAGGGTGGGGAAGGGAGGGGGGAAATAAAGGAACTTATACCAAGGACTCAAGTAGAGAACGTTTTGGAAATGATGATGACAACATATGTACAAATGTGCTGGATACAATTGATGTTCGGAATGTTATAGGAGCTGTAAGAGCCCCTGATAAAATTATATATATATATATCAAGGACATTTGTAGCTTCCATGAGTACTATACTGGAAATTCACCACTGGAGTTAGTTGTGTGGAACTTACCTCTGCATTCCATAAGCTGACACATTTCCTGATTTATAATAGATGTTCAGTAAATGTTGAAAATCATCTCAAAACATAATGCTTCACTCAGACACAAGATCATATTCTAGTTTGGGTATCAATAGCCCCCTCTTAATTTCTCTTTACTGCACTGGAGGCTGCTGGACAATGACTTTCCAGCCATTGAGAATATAGCAAACAATGTTGGCAGTGACATTCCTTGAGGTATGTAGCGTACATGTAGGAATTAGGGTGCTTTCTTGACACAAAGCCTTATTACTGTCCCCAGCTTGTTGGTGCACATCACCCCCTGCATCCATAGCCAACGGATATCTGTTGTGATGAGGGCCAGCTCATCCTGTCCTAAGTCTCACTAATGCCTGTGCCTGAGTCAGAGTCAGACATGAGTGTGCAGGAGTCCCCGTACTTGATTGGCTGGTTTTCGCGAGCTGACTAATTAATTTTGATAGCCAAATTTCCTTCCCTTTAGAAAAAGACCGAACTGACATGTATGTAATCCTAGAAATTACTTGAAAATGAAATACTTTGAAGATATTTGAGGAACGTCTGAGGGAAGTGAGAACCAAGAAGCTACCAATAAGGAACTTCAGAATGTGATTGTCTGGAAATCAGGGCTTTGTGACTTCTCTTCCCTGGGTCCCTGGGTACAGAATTTAATGGTGTACATTCAGTAGAGGCCTATTGGTGCCAATCATTCTTCTCTTTGACACAGGATAAGAAGAATGGGATTCCATCAGAACTTCTTGGAGGTCATTCTCACCTAGCACTCTCCTGGAAGGAAAGAATTCTGTGTGGGTAAGACACAGGCAGGATCTGGCTGCAGGAAGGCAACAGACGCCAGTCAGGCTTTTGTTTATTTTCATCCTCCCAGTCATTCCCACTCTTGAAAACGTCCCTGGTAGAAGTTCGAAGCATGAACTTCCTCATCCAGGTTTCCTTTTGACAAGAGGTGCCTTGGTCTTGCAGCTGGCATTTAGGAGGCAAGCTGAGTCAAGGTGTAGTGGCAAATCTCTCAGTTTCTGGAAGCGCCCTTTCCGCCTTATTCAAGTCCTAGCTCTGTCATTTGCTAGTTTTATGACAAGTGGTGAGTGGTGGCAGCTCTACTGTCATTAGTACCTAAATTTCTTTATTTTGTAACAATACTGTTATGCAAATTAAATGAAAACAATTTCTGGCACATAGTAAACATTGTTTAATTAACCAGGACGGTAATCCTCTATATCCATTCCCCATTCTGACCTATACTAAGCCATTCTAGAGGGGCCTGGATAGCAGTAGTGTCTACTTAGAAAAAGGTTAGGCAGCACTTAGAGGGGTCAGAATCTTCTGTATAATAAACTAGTCTGCTCATCATTTCACATCACCATTTTTGTTTTACATTTCCTGAAATATCTTCTACAGCATTTATTGTGTTGTCTTTGAATATTTAAGTGACCTTAATTTTTTTTGAAATGAATCATTTTATTGGGGGCTTATACAACTCCCACCACGATCAATACATACATCAATTGTATGCAGGCCACATTTACACACTTATTGCCATCATCACTCTCAAAACATCCTCCCTCCCTCCAGGCCCCCAGTATCAGCTCCCTATATTACCCTTCCTCCCCCCTCCCCTTGAACCCTTAGTAATTTGCAAATTGCTATTTTTTTCATACTTTACACTGTCCAATGTGTCCCAACACTTTTTTTAAGAGCAGTTTGAGCTTTACAAGCGTTCTCTTATACTATTTCTTTCCCCTGCGCAGTTTCTCCTCTTTTTTTTATTTTACTTTTTTAGGGAACTTTTTTTTTTTTAAATGGCAATATGACCATGCACACTTCCAATCTTGTCTTCACTTTCTTATCTTAAAATAAAAATCTAAGAATTTCAAGGGCTGGTACATTCTTTATTAGTATCTTTATATGCTCATAGAGAAGTAGGTTAAGTAAATTTTTTAAAAAAAGAACTGTTTTCACAATGAAGAAAAAATTCATGGTAAGACAAGTACTTCACAAAGCTGAAACAAAGACAATCAACCAATTCTATCAAAAAGTCCTAAGTGTCAGAAGAGTGAAGCTCTCAGGTTGATTTGCATTCCTTTCAGGAGTAGGATCTGGTTGTTTTACCCCACAATCTGTCTGCTTAAATGTCTGAAGTTACAAAGCATTTGAAGTGCTGAACTTACTACCAGCACCTAATACATTCTTGATGGGTTCCAGTGTCAGGATACCACCATTCTTTTTTCTTCTAAAAATGGTTGCCGTCTACTGGTTTCACCAAAGATGGATGTTTGGGAGTTGAGGAATAAACCTTATTTAGAGAATTAACCAGTCATATACAGTTACATGTAGCATTTTGTCTTTCACCTATGAAATATTCAATTGGAATTCTGATGATTAAAGCGAATACACTATGGAACAATGTTGGTGAAAGACAGCAGTGTGTCCTGGCTGAAGATATAACATTATGGTGGTGTGTTCTGATCCCTGAAAAGCTGTCTGTACCTCACATGTACTCAGCTCTTTGGACCCTGTGTAGCATGAATGATTTATGCAAGGCAATGGGTTGCACTCAGGTTGGTAGTGCAGCCTAGAATGAGGCCTAGAATGAGACCAGGATGAATTAGACTAAAGCACCAATAGAACTACCTGCTTTCTGACCTAAGACTGGTTTCCCAGTCTTCCACCTCTCTAAGGATCAGTTTCCTTATCAGGAAAGTTGGTGTAAAGTCACTGCCAACCTGGGCTTATTGCTGCCAGCATGAAATAGGAACGTGTATGGTAAATGTTTAGCCTAGAAGCTGTACAGTAAGACCCATTTACTCCTTCCTTCATCATACTATCATTTGAAGACTTTCCTCACTCTGATCTTGTAGCGTCAAATAACATAATGATGATAAAGGAAGGCTCTGACTTTACCAACAGCTGCTTTATGATACCATGTCTATCTTATGTTTCTGTTAACTCATTTGAATACTGGTGGCACCAGAAGGTTCTATGTGTTCTCGCCCTGTTTCTGTCAGATTTTGTGAGTCAGGTTGAGATTAGCCACCGCAGCCTTCTACTGCTGCCATGGAATGACAAGGTCACGCTTTGTTTTCCTTGGCAGATCCAGGACCTATTGAGAACCCTCTTCCTGAATGAGAACAGGTTCCTGGAAGGAGGGAATGACTTACCTGAGGACATGCAGATTCACGTGTGAGTGGAAGCACTCAGAGTGCCTTCACATCAGCATTCTTTATTGAGGATTGATTGCCTGCTGGTACTGAGTTCAGCACTTTGCCTGTTTCATACAGCTTAACCCTCAGGACCTATATATTATCCTAGATGTAAGAATTTTCTGTGTGAAAACTGTTGTCCCCCTTAGACTTGTAGGTGTACAAATTTGGGAAGTGGGGATTATTACCTCCTGCTGAACTTCACCTTTTATCTTATTTCCAGATAATTATTTCCTTATACCAGTTCACTAGCTGAATTTTTCTCAGTCTTGTGCTTATAGAGAGTGTGGGTGAGTTCAGAGGGCAGCTAGTTGGGCTTGCTTGGCTATAATTTGAGAAACTCATGGATTGGTAAAGATCTATGCATTACCTCATGTATCTGAGTATGTGTAGTATCTCAACACCTTCCAACCTCTGGCAATACGAAAATGAGGAGGGGAGGTGCCATAGATATTTAGAGATTTGTAAGCAATCGACTGTATTTTGTGACTCATTTGGAAAATATAGAGCAAACTTCTTTAAGACATCATATGACTGACTGGAGGCAGAAAGATCAGAAGAGATGCTTCTGCCATCACCTGAACCAGTGCTTCTGCAACTATGTGTTTCTTGGGGTAATAATGAGAATCATTCTAAGAAAGTGTGCCCAGTTCAAGGGTCTTTGAGAAAGGCTGTATCAGAATAAGTTAAACAAGTCCCATTAGAACCTCTGCTTCATGGTATTCCAGAAGAATTACCCACTGAGGTAACCTAACCAACAGGAGAGTAATTTTTCTTTCCATAGAACATCTTGGGGAACTATTTTCCCTGAGGAGCACATTTTGAGAAATGCTAGTAGAAATAATTAAGAATGTTATCATGCTCTTAAATCTAGGCTATTCCATGTTGGTGCTGTGTGACTTTGGAAAAGATACTTGAATTCTCCCTTCCTTTGATTCTTCGGTAGTAAAATGAATACATTCATGCCATTTCATCATAATCGTTTGTGAATACTGCCATTCGATAAATATATATTGTTATTTTTGAGAAGATAGCACTTAAAGACTTCATTATTCAATTTCTGGGTTAGTTTCCTTCACCTCATGCAGTTTAATCTGCCTTGTTTCTTTTTTGACTGTCCGCTCACAGACAGGGAAAAACAGACTAACAGGACAAAGAAAAAAAATCTCATTCTTGTCTTTGTGGTAGGCCATGACCGAGTCTCCTGTTGCCCTAATAATGAAGTTAAAAATAATACCCATGGTGCAAGCACTCAGGGCAGTCAGAATTTCCTTATATGGTAGGAGAGGACTGTGTGGTTCCAACTTTAGCCTCCGCGTACCACAGATTGTGTGTGTGTGATTCTCGTCTTGGAGGAATTGGGACCTTCTCAGCTGCGGTTCGTCTTTGTTTCCTCGGGCTGCTATGGTACCACTACCACAAGTGGGTGGCTTTGCAAAGCAGACGTTTATTTTCTCACGCTCAAGAGGCTAGAAGTCCAAATGCAGGACCTCTCTCTCTCTCTTCCCTAGAGGAGGATCTCTATTGGTGGTCGCTTGTCTCTGTGTGTAGGCATATTTTTACATATCAGAAGTGGTACAATTTAGGACATACTCTCCATTGGTAGGGCCTCATTAATGTAACAAATGAAATCTCTTTCCAAATCTGATGACATTCACAGATCTGGGGGTGATTGTTCTAGCACATAATGGGATGGGGGTCCACAATTCCATTTATAACTGGACTATAATTTTGAAAAGGACCTCTAGCAGGGGTTCATCTATAGGCACATGACAAAGGCTCTCCCTTTGCAGTGGCTGTTTCCTTGGGAAACATTTTAAGGCAAGATTCTGACACTTCCACCAATTCATGCAGGCACACCCTATTTATTACATCTCACAGATATTCAAATTTTTTTCAAATTGAAGGTATGAGGTACTTTACATCACATAAAACTTTGGGTGGCATTTTCCCAAGAGATTGTGCTTATCTCTGGTCTCTGTCAAACGTTAGTAGTTCTCAAAATAGTTCAAAAATCTCATAATGTTATTGCATACTGTGTAAAATGCAATATAATGTAGATACAACTTTTGTATGTTTAGGGAAACCAAAAAAAGTATATGATTTGCTTTATTGCCAATATTCACTTTATAGCTTTAGCCTGGAACAGAATCGACAATATATTTCCAAGGTATGCCTATACTTTGCGTTAGGTAAGACGATGAACTAATGATATCAAATAGGAAATACTTTCATGGGTCCATATGTGGCCCACTGAGGACATTTATCCAGCTTACCAGGTGTTATAGCCACACTGCCTGTCCTGCTTAGCAGGCTTCTCATCCCGGGCCCAAAGTGAATTTGTGTGTGTGTATATATATATATATATATATATATATATATACACACAAATATATATATTAACTATATATATATTAACTATAGTCTGGCCCTTCCACAGTCAGAGGGATTAGTGAACTGGTCCCCTGTTTAAAAAGTTTGAAGACCCCTGCATGGTGGCTACAGTAACTCTGAACTAGACTTGGATTGTTCATTGAAGCAGTCACTACTATAGAAGGTGCTGCTTTCCCTGGTGTTCTTGGACTCTGCCTAGGCTAAACCCTTTTCCTATCAAGATAATTGTCCTTCCAAATCATCTTCCTAATTTCAAAAGCACCTTCCTTCCAGATTGTACACTCAAAATATTTTGTATTGCAAACAATTCAGCAAGTAGGAGTCATATCGACCTGAAGTTTGAAGGCTAAATCCCATAACAAGCCTTTTCCCAGTTCCTGAATTCTGGTTCATAGTGACCCTGTGTGCTAGAGCAGAACTGCTCTGTAGGCTTTCAGAGACTCTTAAATCTTTATGGGAGCAGACAGTTTTATCTTTCTCCCACAGAGCTACTTGTGGATTTGTAACCACTGACCTTGTGGTAAACCACCTAATGCTTAACCTGCCACACTACCGGATGATTTTATTCTACAAAAGAGGAATATGCCTGTATTGTTCAAGTTGTGTAGTTCAGCACGTCCTTCTTCTCGGCTTTCAAAGATGCAGGAATTAGTCAGTGAGTTTGTCCAGGTAGATTAGAGAAACTAATACATAGAAATTCATATGTGTATAAGAAATAATTTTATATACAAGAGCAGATGAATATTGAGAAAATGTCTCACACCTGTCTAGCTGAAGCCCATAAGTCTGATACTAGCCCTTATATCTGATACCAATATATAAAGTCCTCTTAAGACTCACAAAACACATGCAATCATGTCAGTACAGGACTGTCACAGACCAGTGGGTAGAATGTTTTTGGATCCAGTGGTGCTGTAAGCATCTCAGTGCTGGCAGAAGTCTCTATGTGGCTTCTTTGATTTCAGAGGTCTTGTTGCATCAGGGTAGTTTCATGTGTTTTGTCAGCTGCATTGTCTCTCAGGGAGTCAGTCTTGTCAGTAGAGAGTCTCCGAGAAGGTGAACTGAGAGAGATAGTGTCTAAGCTTCCAAGAAGGAAGACTGGATTTCCCAGAATTCTCAGGAGAAGGCCACGCCACACAGAGGTTTTATTGGATAGCTCCAGATTGACAGGCTAAACTCCCAAGCCTACACTCGCAATCTTCAAATTGATACCAGATTAGGTGACTACCACAGGCAGCATATAGAAGACTACTTTTATAGATTTCCATAGACTTACATTAGAACGAGTCCAATAGAGTAGGTAGAATTTGTTACCTACTGTAAACAAACGAAGTAGAAAAAAAGAGGGAGTCATATAAATTGTATTTTGATAAAAACCTATCTGTCATGGGTTAGACTTGATTTTTCCTCAACTGATGTTTTGTTAGAAAAGGGTAGTTGACAATATTTAGAAACAAAATGTCTTCATGAGTATACCATTATAAAATGAAGGGCATTGGGATGTGTATGTGTGTATGTGTGTGTGTGTGGGGGGGGGCACACAGGGCACGGCACATTTATGGCTTGGTGAGGCCGTAAGCAAGCTATCAAATTGAGAGACCAGAAAGGTGTGAGGTGTTCCAGATCTCACATTGATCCTGGAGCTGATTTAAAAACTTTAAGAGACAAAAAAATGGATAGGTTTCTGCATCCATTGCCTGTGGAGATCAGCAGCAAGCGATAAAAGGAGAGTTCATGTCAAAAGTTTATTTGGAAGAAAGTGGAAGAGGTTGTAGGGCAACATTCTGGGGGAGAAATAAGAGATGACAAGCAAGATAGTTCCTAATATCATAGACTAGTTGATTATATGCTTTTGTCATCACACTTCTTGGAAGAAATAGAAGAAAGTGCCGATCTAGTGAGGTGATTTACAGTAGTTTGATGTTAGGTCCAGTAGAATTGGTTTCACATCATATGGTCCTCCGTATAGCAGAAGTCCTATGCTATTGAGCTCATCCTTGTAGCCACGACACCAATTCTTCTCATTGACTGTTTTTTGATATTTTTGACTGTTTGTCTCCTTTGTTAAGCAGATTTTTTTCCTCTGGAGACTGTTCCCTCCTGATAACATGCCAAAGTACTTGAGACAAAAGCTCAATTTGCTTGTCAGATATTACGCTAACTTCCTACCTGACAGACTCATTTGTTCTCCTGGTAGTCAATGGTATCTTTAATACTTTCCACTAATAACAAAATTCAAATGCATGAATCCTGCTTTAGTCTCCCTTATTCATTTTCCAACTTTCACATGCATATGAAGTGATTTAAAATACCATGGTTAAGGCATGTCTTAGATCTCAACTCTTTGCTATTTAACACTTTAAAGAGATTTTGTGCAGTACATTTCTCAAAGCAATACAATTTATTTCTTGATTGCTAATTTCATGAGCTTTGATTGTGTATTTGAGAAAAAGAAAATCTTTGATAGTTTCAATATTTTCTACATTATCATGGTTCGTATTCATCTAGTTGTGAGCTTTTGGGCTTTCTTTGCATTATAATGCAAAACAAATTAAAAGCTGCAAGTGTTTGATATTCATCAGCAAGTGCCTCAAATCCCTAATACTTTTAGGAGCAAAGTTCTGTCATTGCATATTGCAGGTCATTAATGAGCTTTCCTTCAATTCTTATACCCCTTGTATTTCTTTTTCTTTTTCTTTTTTCCCCCTGCATCACTGCCCTGGTGGGTATAGGAAGCCCAGACTTGCTCCTAGAGAGCTGCTGCTGGATTTGAACCATCTACTCTGTGGGCCGCTGTCCTGCACACAACCACTGTGCCACCAGGGTTCAGCTACCCCGTTATTTATATACCCCAGCATTTCTTATTATTTGCACAATAGAAAAAATGGAAAAGTATGGTGAAATGCTAACACATACCTTTCTTGATTTTAAACCATGCAGTATTCCCTCGTTGTGTTCAAATGACAACCTCTACCTATATTTATAGGTCCTAAATGAGCACAAGGAAGTGTTCTGGGATTCCCATTCTTTTCAATATTATTTATAGTTTGTTATGATCCACATAGTCAATCAAACACAAGTAAGCACCTTTCTAGTTTCCTCTTTTTTTTCAGCCAAGATCTATCTGATGTGGGCAATGAATGATAATGTTATTATACAATCTCTCCAAATTTCAGTTTCAGTTTCTGGCAGCTCCTTATTAATGTACTGCAACTGTTTTTAAATTACTTTCACACAATTTTATTTATATGTGATATTACTCAATAATTCCCTTCGTCTGTTGGGTCATCTTTCTTTGAAGTAGGCACATACATGGATCTCTTCCAAGTTTTTTGATATGGATAAATCATCTAAATTTTTTAGCATAGTCCTCAGTGCTGCATCAGTTTGTAAAACATGTCAATTTGTCTTCTATCACTTCCTGGAGCCTCATTTTTTAGAGGTAAAGAAATAAAAATGGAAATCAAGAGTATGATAGCATATTGCAATTGCTTTCAAATTTGGCTCAGCTTTAATGTTTAATGTTCTCATATTGAAACCTTTTTTAAAGCACTGCTCTATTTCTCTCATCATCGTCACTATTTCCCTTATCTTCTTATGGAAAGAGAGGTGTAGACTTTTTATTGTCTATTGAAGGTGTCATAAAATATGCATTATAAAAAGAAAAAAGGAAATTACCCAAAGCTCTAAGATTATTATGGCTTCAGCCAGTACCATATCTGACAAATCTAGTTATCAGCAGAATCTATTTTGTTTGTTCTTGTACTGTGTTTGTACTCTGTTCATTTCAATGAGCATGTATTGTTTAAAGTGTCATAATGAGCCATAAGGAAAAATAAAGACCAAAGCTTGTGGTTTTCTTTCAGGAGCGGTGTTCCAGGAAGTCAAGGTCAAAGTCTATTGTGCTTATCTTCTAGTCCCAGCACCAAGTTAAAAGAATCTACTGCACTAGAAACAGAATTTTATGGAGTTCATTCTGACACTGGCATAATAAGGAACAGCCTGACATATTTATTATAAAAAGGAAGAGTTAATCCAATGTACCCAAAATATATAGAAAGTGCTCAAACATATTTTATTAATCAACAGATAAATCTAATGATGAGGGCCAGTCCATGTAAAGTAAGCACAATACATTTTAATGCACTTTTCAACAGAAAGGGACTTAATGTCTCCTTAAGTTTGGGGATATATTGTTAGTTGAATATATACACAAGACCCATGGACTTTCATTTTAACATGTGAAGTTAGATACAAATATGACTGTGTGCCAACCTGGCCACATCTATAAGAAGATATGGGTGGAGTCCCACCTATCACTTAGGTCAAATTCTGATGACACCTACTTGATGTCATTTTATTATTTTTATTTTTATTTTTTGAAAGACCATTTTATTGGGGGCTTTTATAGCTCTTATAACAATCCATACATCAATTGTACCATATATATGTATATATATATGACAAGCCCCTAATAAAATGATTTTTTAAAGACAAAAAATAATTACAGAAATAACTGAGTATTAAGAAGGAAATGTTCTAAAATTGATTGTAGATTATAGTAATGATTGTACAACTTTCTTGAGATGATTCGGCTATTGAATTGTATAATATATGAATGAAGTGCCAATAAAACTGTTAAAAACTTTTTAAAAAATTTGGGGCGCATACAACTCTTATCATAATCCATCCATCCCTTGTGTCAAGCACACTTATACATTTGCTGCCATCATCATTCTCAAAAACTTGGCTTTCCACTTGAGCCCTTGTTATCAGCTCTTCATTTCCCCCCTCCCTGATTCCCCCTTCCTTATTTATAAGTTATTATTTTGTCCTTGATGTCTTTTTATAAGAGATTCTGTGAAGGACTGCCTTCTCTCTTGCTTCTCTTTTTCTTTATGGATGGTGGGTTTTGTTTCTGGGGCCAGTGGTCACCGGATGACCTGTTGGCTCTGGGAGGTGTTGGTGGTCTGTTATATACCCTGGCTGCATCCGTGTGATTCTGACTCCATTGGCTTGCTGCTTCATCATCCCCACCAGTCAACAAGTCCCCATGAAGTCAAGTTGGACTTGACCAGTGGGTTAGACCACACTGCAGTTGTGTGGGCTGGTTTCTTGATTTAAATTCATTTCTTGATATAAATCTATTTCTTATAAATATATGAGTGTCACAGGTTTTGTTCCTGTAGAAAACAAACCCTAATATAGATACCTTCAAGGTCATCTAAAAGAAATTCTGTTCCCTACAGCTTCAAAACCAAATACCTAACTTCTGTGCTTTGACATGAGCAATACCATTTTAATAAGCAAAACAAACTTTCAATCTATAATCTGAAGATTAGTTACTTCCTTTTCTCTGGTGCCATAATTTACTATTGAAAAGGCTACTATTTCACAGATCTCTAAATACAATGTTAATTTAATGACTGCATTATTGAGTTATTTTGTGGGAATTGAAGGCAATATCACAATATAACCACATTGTTCACATTTGATACTGAAATAGAAGAATACGTGTGGGTGGTTTCACAAACAGTCAGCAGAAACAGAACACTCAAAAGCAACAGTGCAAGAATAGGACCCTGTGTGATGGCCTTTAGAAAGGCAATATTTTTCAGCTGTTATACTCCATTTATTGAAAAGGTCAGTTCCCTTAAATTATAGACTTTAGTAAAAAGATGAAAAGAGAATAATTGATTTCAGAGAATCAAATTAGGATGACAATTTGCTTGATGCAATTTCAGAAAGTCCAACTTGGATTACTAATATTTCCCAACAAAAGAAAAATTTAGCATCAAGAAGGGTAATTTAACAAGCATTTCTATTACGCATTGAGAATCTAAACTGAATTGGGGTAATCTTGGAAAAAAGGAGGGAATAGAAACTCATTTTCATTTCTGCTATGGATCATCACTACCTTTGTCTCCAACAGTAGGTTTTTTAAAAAAATCATTTTATTGGGGGTGCGTACAACTCTTATCACAATCCATACATCGATCCATTGTGTCAAGCACTTTTGTATATTTGTTTCCCTCATTGTTCTCAAGACATTTCCTTTATATTCCTTTCCTTGGTATCCACTCCTCACTTTTCCCCTCCCTCCCCGCTCCCCATCCCCCAGGAATTCCTGATAATTTATAAATTATTATTATTTTGTCATATCTTGCACCATCTGATGTCTCCACTGCTGCCCACCCCCCACAAAAGAGGTTATACGTAGATCCTTGCAATCTGTTCTCCCTTTCTACCCCACCTTCCGTGCACCCTCCTTTTATCACTCCTCTCACCACTGGTCCTGAGGGGATCTTCTGTCCTGGATTTCCTGTGTTTCTGGTTCCTATCTGCACCACTGTAAATTCTCTGGTCCAACCAGATTTGTAAGGTAGAATTGGGATCATGATATTGGGGTGGGGGTGAAGGAGAAAAAGTATTCAAGAACTAAAGGAACATTGTATGTTTCATCATGGCTACACTATAACCTGACTGTCTCATTCCCTCCCTGGGTCTTAGAGAATATCCAGTTGCCCACAGATGGGCTTTGGGTCCCCAGTACGCACTCTCCCTCATACAAAATGATTTAACATTAGGAGTTTCTTATTTGTTAAATAAGTTGGGTTTGATCAGTTGACTGAAATCTAGTAGATTTGACCAATTATTGAACATTGGATTTAGGAATAGGTCTTTGGAGTTTTGAACAAAAATTATTTTCTATGGCAGCAAAGAAAGCCTTAATAAAGTGAATTCAAAAGAGAAATAAACATGTAGAGAGCTGGTTTGGATCCTTTTTGAAATATTTTGTTGTAAATGATGGACAAGAATAAAGTATTATGTAGATGAACATGTTTTAAGGAAACTTTTTTTTTAATGCTGTTTTTTGGTCTCCATTTTTTAACAGTTTTATTGCTATGTAGCCCATATAACGCACAATTTGATAGTTTGATCATTATAAAATGAATTGTGCAATCATCAATGTGATCTATTTTTAGGGCATTTTCTATCCTTTTGAACTTTTAGCTACTAGCTCCCCATTTTTCCCAACCTCCTCTGTCATAACCCCAAGAAAACATTAACTTATTTACTCTCCATAGGTTTACCTGTACTACATGTCATATTCAGGACAATATACGAAAAACAAAAACAAACAGAAAACTCAACAAAAATAACAGATTAAACATAGAAAAACCTCAATTGAAACAAATATAGAAAAATTTAAAAACTAAACAGATTTAAAATGAGTCAAAAAGGAAAACAAATGATAAGGTGTTAAATCTTAACCTAACTACATCTTCAATAATCCACTTTCTAATGCACTCAGTACATCTTTCTGATCTATCATTGGGGGGAAATCCACTGAAAGCTTAATCTACCTGAGGTTCCTGCCAGCAGATTTGGGGCTTTCACTGTCATCCACAGACGTCTGCAAGCTAGGTGCTCAGAATTTAAGCTTCAATATCATTCCCTCCTTAAATCTTAGGTTTAATATTTAAAATTCTTAAATCATACAAACTGATGTGATTCTTCATGTGTACTTGGCAGACATCTCATTTAGATGGCTGCACGTTTTTATACAAGACTTTGAAACTCTAGCCACTATTTGTGTTAGGTACATAATCTGTTGTCAATGTGTGGAGGGGTGGAGTCTGGCCTGTCAGTCAGGTCACAGCTTGATAATCTCATTTGGCGGCACGACAGATAATGGCCACTGCAGGCCAGACACAGAGACTCCGTAAGAGACATTCCTGTGGACAAGATACACTGATCTACACTATAGCCCTAGAACAAAAGGAGTCATGTAGCGACCCCTCCCAGTGCTGAGATTCCTACACCATCACTGGATCCACAAGACTTTCCACCCACTGGCCTGTGATCTTCCTGCATTTGGTGTCACTGCATGTGTTGTGTGAATCTGAAGAGGAATTTATAGTTGGGTATTGGACATATAGGCTAATATCAGAGTAAGGGACTTGATTTGGACTGGACTAGGGTATTTTCTTAATGTATAATTACGTTTTGATATAGAACTCTCTCTTACACACATAGGAGTGTCTATGAATTTGTTTCTTTAGTCAACCCAAACTAACACACTATTCTTTCTGATACCTGAGCACCATAGAATTTCTTCACCACACTTTCCAGTTATAACTCGAATTAGTTGAAAGTGAAAGCGATTCTATACACAGAGTTTTGCCGTAGGGTCAAACAGTTGATTATTGTAAAAGATGGTAGAGCTTGTGGGTTCAGATGTAGTCATGCTAATAGATATGTTAGTCTAGGTTCTTTAGAGAAACAAAACTTGATATGTAGGGATGGAGTCTAGCCTGTTAACCTGGAGACATCCATTGAGTAGCCAATGAGGCCTCTATGCAGGCATGGCTTTCTCCTGAGACTTCGGGGAAATCTCGTGATATTTCCCTCATGAAGATGAGAAGCTATCTTCCCCAGTGGTTGGGAGTTAGTCTGAGAGATGATGAATCATGGGCAAGACAAGATGGCAGCTTCTGAGAAGCTGGAGGAGCCAGCGGAGAGACCACATAGCTTTGCCCTGATGGAGCCAGACCTCTGAAGCTGGGGTGGCCACATGGAGACCTCTTCCAGCCATGAGTTGCTTCTGCTGTTGATGGACCCTGAACCCTGGAAGTGAGGAGCCATGGGGAGACCCCTGCCAGCGCCGGGATTCTGTACCCACTGACCTGTGACTTCGTAAGTCTGAAGGAGACTTTACAGATTGATTTCGGGCATATGGGTTAATATCGGACTTATGACTTTGAACTGGACTGGGCGCAATGTCCTGTTCCTCTTGTATATAAACCCTTTCCTTATATCCATATGTATGTCTATGAAATTTGTTTCTCTAGTCTACCCGGACTTACACAATATATAAAATCAAGAGAGTCACTTATACAGTTGTAGAAGCAGGTAAATTTAATTCTGTTCAAGTTGTGGGTCAGGTATTCAGCTGGAGGATTTTCCAGCCTTGTATAACTGCTGGGGTTCATGAAATAGGAAGACCACAGCTGATGGATACAGAGACAGGGGAAATCTAAAGTCAGCAGGCCAGATGGTGGACTCTTGTGACTTCCAGGTTTGGCAGTCAATATGGCTGGTTTCTGGCTCAAGTGCTAGGAACTAGAGACTGATATGTTACATACAGAATGCAGATCAGCAAGAAGTCAGATGTTCTCCATAGTGTTTATTTATCTCTATGAACGAGGTCATACCAGTCAGGTTGTGACTGGAGTAAGGGGCTGCAAGTCTCCCTAAGATTTCCACAACTTGTTGGCTCCTCAGAGAAGACCCTGTTGTGGAATTATTAACTTTATCTTTGGGTTCATTATATGGGAGGCTTCAACAGAAAGAGAACTAATAATTCTGCCCCAGCCAAAATAGCACAAAACCTAACTAGCACAGATTATATCTTATAGGATTTCTCTTCTGATTATTTATGCAAATGTGTCCTTAGACAAGCAATAATAGTAATAATCTCATTAGGTTGCATGAAAAGTTGAAAAGAGAGTAGAGAAGGCATGCAAAAACGGCACTTAAATTATATAAAGAGAAACAAGTCAGAATGGTTTTCTATTTCTCTCCATCCACATTCAGGGTGCAAGGTGCAGTTGAATTTAATTTTAGCTATGGGTTGCCAGAAATCTTGGTCATGAGCTAAAGGGGCAAGGGGTAACAAATAGTGGAACATGCCATCTAAACTTGGCAAGAAACAAAGTGAAAATACAGATATGAAGGTGTCTTAGGTTGGATTGTTTAGAGAACCAATGACACTCATATAGGTATCAGAAAGAACTTTCTATGAAGAAAGTATACCAGTCCACTTCTACTCAAGTCCATTGTCTGATGTTAGTTGGAGCCTTTTTCTGACTCACATAACTGCAAACTGGTGATACATGAAGCTGAAGCAGAGAGATCACAGGCTGGTGGTTGCATGGTCATATGGATCCAAGGTCGGTGGGATCATATCAGGGTGCTGAGCAGAAAGCTTTGATACTGACTCCCAGGGCCAGCAGTCCACAAGGGGCAAGGGAGAAAGAAGAAGTTCTTATTGTCTTGTAGAAAAGGCCCCATCATCAAAGAGGCATCATCAGGCTGTGACCTGGTTGATAGGTGGGACTGCACCTCTCCATTTTCATACAAGTTCAAGTAAATCTAACTCTCACAGACCATCCTTGAAAGCTTTACAGAGCTCTTTGACCATACATCATCAACAAAGTCAGTAATCAAATTGTGTCTGTGCTTAGCAGGATGAAACTAAAATGTGTACATCCAAAATTGCCCCAATCCCAATTAAACTTTATATTCCAGAAATGAACAAAACAAAAAATATGCTATGTGAATACCTCCAACGGAATCCGATCATCCCATCAACATCTTCCCTTGCCCATGAAAGCTTATAATTCAGGTATTTCATGTCTTTTTCTCCCTCCATTTTGGTTATCTGCTAAACTCCCCATTTCTACCAATTCAGTGCCCCGAGGAGACAAGCACATTCTTTGATGTGAAGAATTTTCCTTCCAATTGGAACTTTGGATGTATGCATCTATCAGCAAAATCAGATTTTGAACAAGCCATCTGTCAAGTCAGCAAGTAATGTGCATCAGCTCACAGCACCAAGCATCTTCCTCTTCACCCATTTCAGTCTAGCCACATCAAGACGGGTCATTAGGTGCCGTAGCAGGGGAGGGTGTTCCCCACATAATTGCCCCATCTTCCGACCAGAGGTCCCTTCACATCTTCTCAAAACCCCAAGACCCTTTGCCTAAGCCATAGGCTTCGGAGTCACACAACTCTTTAAACTTTGGACCAGTCAGCCCATTTTTTACTCTTCACTAGTTCCTTGAACCAGTCCCTGGGTGTCAGGGGCCAGACCCAACCCATCTTTTCATTTTATTTATTGTAGTTCACCTTTATTCTACTTCTGCTCAACAAGTAAATACAGGTAGGCAGTCACCTACCAAGCATTCCAGCTGCCTGTAAGTTCTCTTTAACTTTTAGTCTTAGAGGAGGCATTCTGGTAGGCACAGGTTTTTCTGGCTTAGGGCCATCCATAAGCAAACCACTGGCTCCAGATTTAAAAAGTCAAAGTCACTTTAATTTTTTTTCAGTCTCTCAGCAGTTCTAGTTTCATGTGTTTAAAATGCGGATGCCCCTGATATTCAAGGGCTTACCTTTTCTCACACTTTTACTTTGGCTTCAAATAAAAAGCTATTTCCTCTGGCAATCCCTAATTTTTCCTTTAACAGATCCATTCTAAAGGCTGAAGATGGGCAGATTTCAAGCTCTCTCTAATAACCAATTTCCACTATTCATTTCAACCACACATTATGCCAATAACAGTAGGTTGTAGAAATCAATATAAGCTTAGTATAGTCAGGTCCTAAACACAATTCTTTTAAACCCCTCAAATTGAATCCTACTTTAGCTATATTATCCTAATTCATGTACAGTCAGGTCCTAAACACAGTTCCTTTAAAAACCCTCAAATTGAATCTTGTCTTATCTATACTATCCTAGTTCATGTGCAATATGACTTTAGGGCCTGGTCTTTTATCCATGTCTTGACTAAGCAGCGCCACCTTCACCTCAGGAAAGTCCAGAGTGTGATTCACTTCCCTGAGCTTTAACTTGACATCCCTTACATTCTTTTGCTCCCTTCCAGATAGTAAACATAAGAAGGAACGATGGTGTCTAAGAAACAAAAGTTTTACTTTCCATGCCCTTTCCACCCGGAGGAAAACAATAGCAAACCCCAGGCCTGTTCTTACAGGATCACTGTCAGCTTGCCCTACTTTCCTCATGTCCCACTGACATTCCAGATACCTTTAGCCTCGTTATTCAATCACCTCAATATAGAGTGACCAGACTTCCGGCTTTTTAACAAGTTCACAATGTCCTGAAGCATTTTAAAACTAAAATAAATATATTACAATGCTATTTTTGCATTCTCTGAAAATTCTTGTTGTTCCATATAGACCAAAATTTTAATCAAGAACCCTCCCAGCCCCTCTGTCAATGGTGTCCTGCTTAAAATCTGCTCACTTGACCTCAATAGCAACTACTTCTGAGACTAAGTCCCAGAAGAGGAAACACATTTATGTTTCATTTAGTGATGCTGTAATCTTAATGTAATTGTAACTTCAGTGAAGACAAAGTTACATCTTGAAAAGAAAGTCCTCCTAATTTATTAGGTATAACATAAGCCTTTTAACAAAAGGAAACTCTCTTTTTGAACATTTGAGGATCACTTATGGACTGATCCTTGACTGCGCTCATATGTGAACCCCGCAATCTCTCTTGCTGGCCTCTCTTCTGCTTACCCCCTGGACAATAAATAGGACTTTGCCTTAGTATCACATCCATGGTAAAATAAAATTTTGAAAATAAAAACACTCATTTGTTTCGTTTTTGTTTTGGTAATATATTTTCTGTCGAACCCCTTCTTATCCTTACAGGACATGGTAATATCATGATAAGCCATACAAGCATATTCTTCAGTACAAGTGGCAGAATAAATGAGGGTCGTTAGCAATATCGCATTCCAAACCTCCAATATCAACAAAGGGAGCAGGTGCACCTTATGATTCTGCTTCTTAAAACGTTTATTTTTGAGTTAAATCAAAAATGATCCTCTGAGTTTAAAGTCTCATGACACAGTGACTGCAACAGTGGGCTCAAACATACAAAGAATTGTGAGGATAATGCAGGAAAGAGGAATATTTACTTCATTTATACATAGGTCTGTAGGAGTCTAAGTCAACGTAACATCAGCTAGCAGCAAAGCCATTCACCAAGCATTTATTGCTGTACTGAATATCATCCTAAGCCAACATGGTTTTTACTTACATGTTACTGAAATATGAGCCCTGGTAATGACTTGTTGGGCTGCAAGCCTCCGGGTCATCAGTTCAAAACCACCAGTCACTCCTTAGGAGAGGATGAGGCACTCTACTCCTGTAAAGAGCTACCCTCTGGGGAACACACAGGAGCACTTTGACCCTGTCCTATGTGGTTGGTATCTTCTCCATGGCAGGGGGTTTAGTTTTGGGTTTGGTTATTGAAATGCAATCGACTCTTTGAGCTTCTTACCTTTTAAAATTAAAATTCAAAAGCAAGACCTGTCCAGCCCTCTTAAAAGCAAAGCAAAACAAAACCAGACTTCAAGATTTCTGATTTCTCAAAAGGCTGAAGCAGGAATGAAACAAAAGGAATGAAGCAGGAATGTCCCTCCAAAAAAAAATCTGCTTTCAATGGACATTGGATCTCCACTCACATACTCCCTCAATGCAGGAACACTTTGTTCATTAAACTGGCATTCCATGATGCTCACCTTCCCAACTGGATCGCTGAAGACAAATGGTGCTTGGCAAATGTGGTGAAGAAAGATGATGGTGCCTGGCTCTCAAAAGATAGAGCGTCTGGGGTCTTAAAGACTTGAAGATAAACAAGCGGCCATCTAGCCGAGAAGCAACAAAGCTCACGTGGAAGAAGCACATCAGTCTGTGTGATCACGAGGTGTCCATGGGATTAGGTATGCGTCATCAAAGAACAACAACAACAAAAATCAATCGTTATGAATGAGGGACAGTGCGGAGTTTGGGTCCAAAAGCCATTTGTAGACCATTGGACCTCTCCCTACAGAAGGGTCACTGGAAAGAGATGAGCCAGTTAGGGTGCAATGTAGCACTAATGAAACATACAACTTTTCCCTAGTTCTTAAATGCTCCCCCCCCCCCACCATTTTCATGATCCCAATTCTACCTTACAAATCCAGCTAGACCAGAAGATGTACAGTTGTTCAGATAGGAACTGGAAACACAGGGAATCCAGGACAGATGAACCCTTCAGGACCAGTAGTGAGAGTGGCGATACCAGGAGGGTGGAGGGCAGGGTGGTGTAGAAAGAAGGAACTGATTGTAAGGATCTACAAATAGCCCCCACTTGGGAATGGACAATAGAAAAGTGGATGAAGGGAGACATTCGACAGAGTAAGACATGACTAAATAGTAAAAATTTATAAATTATCAAGGGTTCATTAGAGAGAGGGCAGTGGGGGGTGGGAGGGGAGAGGCAAAAATGAGGATCTGATACCACGGACTAAAGCAGAAAGCAAATGTTCAGAGAATGATGATGGCAACAATTGTACAAATATGCTCGACACAATGGATGGATGATCCGATTGTGATTAGAGTTGTATGAGCCCCAATAAAATGATTAAAAAAATTTTTTTTAAAGTACCTGCTTACTAAACCTCCAGGGCAAAGCAGGATTTTTTGTCTTTGGTATATTCACTCCTCATCCAAGGCATACTATGGAAGTAATGAATTCCCCTCACTTCGAGGAGTATTTTGGGTGAAAGATGGAGTTACTTGCTACCATAAAAATGGACCATTTTGGACAACTGTGTATAGGTTCACGGTGTGTGTGTCTTAGTCAACTGGATGGCGGTGGACCTCTGAGTTGGCAAGGAATGCTGCTAACTGACAGGTGACAGGTTCTCCTTCTCAAGGCCTGTTAGCGTAAGGGAGCTGCCTTGCTCAAAACTGTGTGTCCTCCTGTGGGAAACCTACATTAAAAGATTGATCAATATAGTCAAAAGCAGGTCCCCTTCCAGCCAGCTTGAATCACCTCTGACGGGCTTAATCTCAGGGCTCCCGATGGGATCCACTGAGAACTTTATTGTATCTGCAACACTGCTCAAGTTTGCCCTCTGTGCAACTTTGCTTCCTTCACTTCCTTCCAGGTACTGTTCCAGAAAACATCCTTGCAGAAACCGCATGTACACAAATCACCATATCAGTGAAAAATTCCCACGCAAGCTTCCCTGTGACAGGGCACTAACTCACATCCTACCCAAGAGACAATTCTAGGTAGACTAAAGCCAATGCCTAGAGAGATGTAGCAATGTCCTGCATAGTTTAGGGATGCACTCATAAGTCGGAACTTAGAAAGAGAGGCAAGGAAATGACTACTGAAAAACGAACATTAGGTAAAAACAAGAAGTTGAGAGACCTGGCTGAGAGAAAAGGGGAAGGATTGTGATTAGAAAAGAGTTTAGGGCTGCTGGTAATATTTATTGATCTGGAAGTGAGGTATAAACATATGCTAACGCTAAATGTTATTTCACGTTATACTTTCTATTTGGATTCTGTAGACACTTTCTTTTTGGATTCTTCAATGAAAATGACTTATTTCATAATTATAAAGCTAGAAGGAATAAAAAGACCATGACCAAGAAATTACTGAAAGAGAAAACTCTGGGAAGGGTCTATTAAGAATTAGGGCAAAGCCACGCCAAGGAAATCAAATCAAACCAAACTAACTGCCACCGACTCAATTCCAAGGCAGAGTGACTCATTACAGCAGGGTAGAACTGTCCTTTGGGGTTTCTGAGGCTTTAAATCTCTATGGGAGCAGGGAACCTCATTTTCCTCTCTTGGAATGACGAGCAGAGTTGAACCACTGAGCTTCTAGTTAACAGCTCAAGGCATCGTCCACTGTGCTATAAGAGCTCCTGGATAAGTGTGAGATGTGGGGCTGTTATTTTTAAAATCTCATGGCTCTCTAGTCATTAACCTATACCAGGGGTTGGCAAACTCTTGAGACCGAAGAGACAATCCTGTCCCTCCTAACAACTTTAACATCCCTCAAGAACCTTAAATATGTCTTTCCAAGTGAATGCAGTCACTGCAATCTGGAATAATTACCTTCAAATGTTTTCGATGTGACTTCAGAGCTGCACTTTTACACTGAAAGAGTCACAAATGGCTTGAGAGCTACAGTTTGCCGACCCTGAGCTAGAACTCCCTGCAGAAGCCTTCCTCTATTGTTTGCCTGGCTTTGCGTAAGGAACTCTAGAGGCTCGGTGGTCACACAGAATGGTGTAGATTTTTATATCTTTCCTTATGAAGTCTTTGAGAGCTAGAGGAAGAGTACTCACTTTCCTCGCCAGATTTGAGGTCCATATGTTCATGATCATGAACAAAAGTCGACTTTACTGGTGGTCTTAAGCCAGTTTCTCTCCTGCAGGCCCACGTGTATTTCACAATCAACATGCCAGAAAATGAACTCATCTGTAGTAGGATGAATTTTTAAAACTAGTTTCCCTCTGGGGGTTTATCCAGGCTGAGATGACAAAGGGAAATAGGCATGATTTTAGCATAATGACAAGTGAGATGCTTGTAGGTTGTTTACCCGAGCCTCCAGAAAGCCTCCAGAACGATCAGGTTATCTCTGGGACACCACAACCCTCCAGCATCCCGAGGTCACTGAGCAAGGAGAGAGTTGGACATGAGTTAAGCGGCAGTGGGAAAGTTAAGGAGAAGAGAATGACAGAGTCTAAACTGAACAGGGCTGTGTTAGTCCGGGTAGACTAGAGGAACAAATTTTATAGACATGCATATGGATATAAGGAAAGGGTTTATATACAAAAGAATGGAACACTGGGAAAGCATCCCAACCCAGTCCAGTTCAAAATCATAAGTCCGATATTAGCATATATGCCCGATATCAGTCGCTAAAGTCTCTTTCTGACTCATGAAGTCACAAGTTAGTGGGTGCAGAATACCGGCACTGACAGGGGTGTCCCCATGGCTCCTCGCTTCCAAGGCTCAGGGTCCATCAACAGCAGAAGCAACTCATCGCTGGAAAAGGTCTCCATGTGGCTGACCCAGCTTCAGAGGTCTGGCTCCATCAGGGCAAAGCCGTGTGGTCTCTCCGCTGGCTCCTCCAGCTTCTCAGAAGCTGCCATCTTGTCTTGTCCGTGATTCATCATCTCTGAGACTAACTCCCAACCACTGGGGAAGATAGCTTCTCATCTTCACAAGGGAAATATCGTGAGCTTTCCCAGACGTATCAGGAGGAAGCCATGCCCACACAGAGGCCTCATTGGCTACTCAATGGCCAACTCCAGATTAACAGGCCAGACTCCACCCCTACATTTCCATTTTAAAATTAACACAAGCATATGACTGCCACAAGGGCTTCAAACAGGCCCTCCATGTGTCCATCGTGGCTGACGAAGCAAACCAAAATGGATCCAGACTTGTACAAGGTGGGCATGCCAGAATGATACAACCAGTAAGGGAAATATTACATCTGACATCCCACTAGAAATGTCATCTCCCTCTTGAAAAACAAGAGCAGCATGTTTGTGACATAGTAACCACTATGACTATCTGGGCTGCAAACAGTGCTCCCACTCAAAGATAGTCTCCAAATGCTTTTCATCAAAAATGTGTCACTCGTCACAGTTCTGGCCAAAATCCCATCTGCCACATCTGGCTGTGAAAGGGCTCTATGCTTCTGTCAAGTCCTGTATTCTATGGCTTCAACCCCTGCTTTTTCCCCACTCGCTTATCATTCCAGTGCACCCATATTTTGCAGATTCTGATTTGGTATGATCTGGCTGCATCAGCCATGACGGAACCGGTTTGAGCTAGGTGGGAGTTCTGGCACAAAGGACAAAGGAACTCTGGGTTAAAGAAAGGAAGAGTCAGCACACGACTCATCAGGAAATTTTGTGGGGATGTAACATTATGACAATAAGAGAAAGTATATCAAAAGCCCTGGGATAAGGAACAGAAGCCATTTTGAACACCGAAGCCAATCCTATTTTATGTTCTCTTTCCATCTTTTCAACGATTTTTTCAGACTAACCAGGAGGCCACATGGAGCAAGCAATGCGTAATTTTGGGGGGAGAGAGCTTAGTTTGTTTTCATAGAGACACATTTCTGGAGACTCCAAATCATGTTCTGTTTGTTAACTCTATAAACATATGTTAGGGAGACAACAAGTGATTGAGCAAGGCTCTGATAGCCACAGACATGCTTTCTACCAAGGAGTTTGCCAGTGGCCTGACAGGTGAGACCAGTGAGCAGAAGAGGAGAACATGGAGCATTAGTACCAGGATTTACATAGCCCTGGGTGAGGCCACATATCCATATCCTTAAGGAGTGTACCTAGTAGTTACAATAATAAAAAGTGAAAGAAAGGTGTTGTATACTGTCTAGTTTTCAAGAAGAAACCTAAAGTAGATGAGTTTGAAAATTAATCATTCTGATTACTTGATATTTTATTATCTTGAAGAAAATTCTATTTTTTTTCTCACAGTTTTCATAGTCTAGTTTGACGCTGGTAATAAGTTGGAAGAGAAAATATTGGTAACACAATAGCTTCAATAGTTATAGTCTCCAGATTTGATATCTATGTTCAGGATTTAAGTATGCATTGCATTCAAGTGTAACTTTTTGGAAAGCTTTTCTTCATGGTTCATGGAATACCATTTTAAATTCATTCCAGATAGAAGCATGGGGCATGATTAGGAAAACTGTAGAATGGCAGGCTTGCTTGTCTTAATTTCTCAATGGGTCCTTGAAAGAATTGTCCACTAAGAAGTTCATCCTTGTTGCATGGTTAGAAACATAATTCACCACAAAGACATGTGCCAAGGCACACCACTGGTCCTGTTTTTTAAAGATTCTTTAAAAAAATTTCTCCACAGAATAGTTTTATAATTACTCATTGATGATTTTCTTAGGTATTGGGATTTCAATAGAAGGGGATTTATTTCTCCACTTGTCCCATCACTTGAGAGGCATCCCAGTGCCTCTGTGCTGACGGTGATCGCTATTTCCTAATAGGACACTTTCCCAGTCAGCCAGGAGAGGACTGCACACCAGCTGGCTGGATAGCATGTGCCTTGGGATAGGTTCCTGGAGGTCTAGGGCTCACATTAAATACAGGGTAACAAAGGTCCCTGATTTAAATGAGGAGAATCTACACGATGGAGTCAGGTGCCTGTGTCGAATATCTGCTACCTTTAACCTTTGGTTTATTTTTCTTATGCACTAATTCAGGAAATACTACTTCATGGGCTGCAGCTACTTGTCATAACTTATGACTCAGCAAACTGAAATACTAGCCAAAGAAAATGTGTTGCACAACGCGGACTCTTCATGTGGCGCATATGTAATTGAGAGGATGTAGTGGCGGAGCAGCCCGTTGGAACCCCGTATGAGAAGCAGCTCTGCACTGGGAGATGACACAGTCTGACTGACTGCCAGGGGCGGCAGGACTCCGGCAGAACCAAGGCCATGCTGTTTTTCCCCTTTCTTTTGAAACGGAAGGCCCCGGTGACAAATTTATGCAAATACAGCATGGGAAAAAAATCTCTGGAAGACAGCTTCTTTGTGCCAACTATTTCCTGGTTTCCTTTTGTTCTAGTCTATGGAGACAAGTTTATTTTAGAACCTTGATCTTCCAAGTTTTCTATAAGCTAGTGCCAAGGAGCCTTCCTTTTAGAGAAAGGCAGGTTCTGCGATGCAAGATTCCCTGTGTTGAGAGAGTGAGAGAGATCCAAGGGAGGGGCTGGACCCCCAGGTGGGTTCATTGACATTCCGCTCTTTTCTCCCCACTCTCTCTCACTTCTAAGTGGACAGTGTTCACGAAAACAAAACAAAACAATCCCCTCTCCCCACCCCCAAAACTCCCCATCAAAAAAACCCCCAAGTCTAAAATTCACTGCCAATGAGTCAGATTTGACGCACAGAGACCCTTCAGTACAGGAGAACTGGCCCTCTCTGTTTCTGAGCCCAGCTCAGTGGGAGTAGCAAGCCTCCTCTCTCTCTCTCCCAAGTAGCAGTTGATGGTTTCAAACTGCGGACTTTGAGATTAGCAGCCCAAGGCATCAGGCCTGTTTTGAGAGTATTTCCATCAAAACCTGGAGCACTCGATGGGCCCTGGTTTTCACCTGCTGCTGCTTCCATTATTTCCCGGACAATTATTCATTCTTATTTACCATTCCAGCACCTTGTTTCGCATAGGATATTTTGCTCTCATTGGGCTGCTTGATAAATTTCATTCTTGGACACAAGCCAAGCCTCTAAAAGCGAAGAGCTCAGAGATGAAAGAAATTTATTCCTTCAGGACTGAGCACCACTTTTCTGTCGTAGACAGGTGAGGTGAGCTGTATGCTTAAGCGTCCAGTGAGGAATTCTCCATGACTAGGTCAGGGTCCAGACATCCCAGTAGTAGAGTGGGTGAAGTTTTAGGTTGCTGTCCACACAGCCAAGGATTCAAACCCACCAGTTACTCTGAGGGATAAAGGTGAGGCTGTCTGGTTCTGTAAAGATTTACTGTCTGAAATTTTCTACAGGTAATTCTGAGTTGGAATCACTGGACCGCAGTGATTTTTGTTATTGTTTGTTTTGCTTCTGCCCTCTTTCCAATGTGTGGCCTGAGACTTCATCAAAATCAAAGTCTGCATGTCCCAGGACATTAAACTTTTCTAATGAAAGGTGAAAGGAGGTTGCAGTTTACAAGTAACAGGGACCTGAAAATTAGCTAGCACAGATCAATGAATCTTCTGAGGAATGAAGTGAGGTTCAGAGAGATTGCACCTTCAAAATTTCTTCTTCTTGTTGTTAGGTGTGGCCAAGTCAGTTTCTACTTCTAGTGACCCTATTTACGAAAGAATGGGACAGAACACTTTCCAATGTGGCATGACCCTTGCGAATTCTCCTAGGTCCTGCCACTGTTACAGTCATGGTGTCAATCCATCTGGTCAAAGATCTTCCTCGTTTCCACCGTCTCTCTACTGTACCCAGTGTGAAGTTCCTCTCCAGGGAGTCGTCTCTCCTGAAAACATGTCCAAAATGCAAGCGATGAAGTCTTGCCATCCTTGATATTGCTGCTCCTCAGAAAGCTCATGGCACTTTCAATATTCTGAAGGGCTCACCTTTTAGCAAGCACGAGATGACAATTCTGCTGATAAATTTACTTTCGAGAAGATATTTATTGATACATTAAAGCTATTAGACATGACAATAAAAACCTAGTGGTGGCTTAAGGGCTAAGGATCTGGGCCCCTGGTGGAGTGGGTTTCATGTCGGGATGATGACCACAATGTCGGCAGTTTGAACTACCAGATGCTCTAAGTTAGGAAGATGAGTCTTTCTGCCTACTCCCACAAAGCTTTCCACCTCAGAAACCCACAGGGGAAATGATATTCTGTCCTGTCGTGTTGCTATAAGGCAGAATCAAATTGACGTTAGTGAATACTTGGGAATGCCTTTCTGGTGTTCTCTGATTTTAGCCAAGATCCATCTGATGTCAATAGGAAGATCATTTGTACAACACTGTCCTCTCCATCTTGCTTAACTTTCTGACAGCAACCTGGAGATAGATGTACTGCTACATCTGTTTTTGAATTGCAGCATCTTCAACAAAACTTTACTTGCATGTAATATTGATGCTATTGTCCAATAATTTCCTTTTTGTGTTTGGTCACTTTCTTTGGAATGGGCATCTCTTCTAGTCCCTTGTTCGGGTAGCTACCGTCTTGTTTCTTCTCTTGGCTTTCTATATAGCTCTATTTATTTACTTTTACACTACTCTTATAGGAAAGGGTCATAATTTAAATTTTATATGTGGGATGATGTAAATCAGGCTGAGAGAATTGTCATGGCAATGAACAACAGGTTTGAGATTAGAATTTTGAACCAACTGATTTTATAACTGTGATTGTTCAGCTGGACCAGTATACAATAGATAGAAATATCAACGAATCATCTAGTTAGTTTCCAATAAATTGGAATTCGCTCTACCCTCCAGCCCCCCAAAAGCAATAATAGAATGTTTTTATCAGGGTTTTATTTTGTAACTATACAAAATAAATATAGGACTCATTTATCAGAGAGATAAGTGATTTTTTTCTGAGAAGATACATGCTGTCATCCTTTTTAAAAAAAACAAGAGACACAATAAGAGACTAATGATGGATTAAGGATTTAGCCTGGAGTATGTCCTTTATTTGGATTGTAATTTCATAAAATTGATAGATTATTCATTTAAAAAGATTAACCGTGACAGCTTGCATAATAGCTACTGCATAAAGTATGTTTTATGTACTCAACACCAGCTCAGAGCATTATGTTTATTGTAATGTTTCAGTTCCTTCTGAGCCTGTAGTACTCCTATTTTCTGTCTTGCAGATGAGGAGGAGGCAGAAACAAATGAGCAATAAGCAGCAGAGGTGGGTTTCAAGTCAGGTGGGGCTGGTTCAGCTGCACTGTTCTTCTCTATTGTGTCTCCTCTGGAAGCCAAGACAGCAACATAGGAATGTATATACAGTGTACGGTTAATGATGAGAAAAATCCAAAGATTAGGCAATATTTCTTAGAATCAGGGCTACTCTGACGAAGTTCTGGCCTCTCTGATTTCTATCATTGCTTAAGTTATTTCAAAACATGTGTTCTCTTGTCTAGGCAACTCTCAATGGCCCTGGTGACAAGTGCAAAAATGTTTTGTTTTCTTGCCAAAAAGCTAAATTAGATTCATGCTATTGAAAAAAGGGAAGTGAGTTTTCTGGCTGGTTTTGGGGAACAAGCCTGCCCAGACGCTAATGAATTCTTGAGTTATCATTATGATGGGTGCCTCTGGCAATTAGCCTCTGTTGGCTTGGGATAAAGAAATACTCATAAAGTTTTTAAAAATGGAAAATTTAAAGTTTTATTTGTAAAATAATTTCGTTGTGTCTGATAACATGTAGGCCCATATTTGAGAGTAAGTAAAAAAATATTGCTACTGGTACCTGGCTTTCAGAAAAATACTGTCTGAGGTCTTAAAGGCTTATCTCAAAAGAATAAGCCATCTAAATGAGGAGTCAGCTATGTCTATATCAAGGAAGCACACTAGCATGTGTGGTCTAAGGATTGTACATTTTCAATTCCAAATAAGGAGGAGGGAATGATCCTAGAACCTAGATTCTAGACAACTGGTTGTCAGGATGCTATCAATTATAGTGGAAGCACAAAATCCCCTTGCAAGAGCCCTAAGTGGATTGAGTTTTTGAGGCATACTCATTGACCATAGTCTAAGAATATGAATAGCCTTAAAATTAAGCAAAGAACATTGTACAGTGAATTACAGAGACTATAAGTTGGCTGGAATGTAACATCTGACATTAGATCTCCCTTTTGCTTCATTTAAACTTTATTCTAGCTTATAAATATTCTCCATCTTCTTTTTGATTGAAGTTTTCTTCTGTTTTATTTTATCAATGTTGCTGGTTTCTTCTTTTTTAAGTATATATTTTGGTCTTTATTTTGTATGTTTTTTCTATAAAAAGAGGTCAGGATGGGTGACTCTAAATACAGCAACTGAATTAATGATTCCCTGGGGGATGGAAGGGGAAGTTGGCAGGAAATAAGGAGTCAGCGGCAATGAGTGCAAAAAGGAAGAAAATGTTCCCAAGTTGATTGTGGTAATGGCTGCACCACGTTTCTTATTATGAATGAATTGTATGATATGCTAATTATTACTCATGGCAACTATTACATCAGAAGATTACAGCCCTGGAAATTCTATGGGTGAGTTCCCCCATGGTCTTCTGCTCGTTGCCAGCGAGTTAATTCCCTGGACTCATCGTGACCCTATAGAAGAGGGCAGAACTGCCCCCTGGGTTTCTGAGGTTGTAGCACTTCATGGGAGTAGAAAGCCCCACCTTTCTTCAAAGGAGCACCTGTTGACTTTGAACTGCTGACTTTTGGGATTTCAACTCAACTCAGAGTCACTAGGTAACAAGGGCTTCTGTCTGTACCACAGGGTGTTCGTTTTGTTTTTAACCATAGCTATGAGGTTTCAGTTCAGACATGCAGGGCATAATTCATAGAAAATATATTAAAGCAGGTCTCTGTGATCAAGAGAGAGGAGAAGACATGTTTCTTAGTTATAAAAATGAGGTTTAGAGTTTTTTAGAGTATTGAAAGACAGTGTTCAAATAAAGCAGTGACTTCCAAGGAAGCCTGCGCTAATGTAACTCAAGATCAGCTCAGAAGGTGATGGCAAGTATTCCACATGGGTAATCTTCTTATGTTTTCTGGAAGGATATAAGATGGTCAAGCGACTTATTATGAAAATTAAAAACTACATTGATGAGAAAATGGCCAGGAAAGTTCTGCCAAGGATTTTTTTTTTCATTTTCACAATGGACTTCTAACTTCTTTGGTAGTAGTAGACTTTCCTCTGGGAATTTTGGGGAAACCTAACCTCATCCACCCTATCACTGTGCTCTTGTTCTGTCAGACTTCTGCTTGTTAAGGAGAATATTTATTCAGTTTTCCCTGGATGCCCATCTGGATGCAGCCAACCATTCAGCTGAAGGTTTCAGTGGTGTTTGAGGGTTTGCCTGAAGGTTTCCAAATGCTTGCTGAGATACAGTGCTTTAAATATGGTACGGGAAGTCAAAGAAAATTGTCAAAAGAGACATGGTTGCCAACCTATACCAGTTGGACATCTGAAGTATGACTGGAGCCACAATTTGGATATGCAAGCTATATTAGATAGATTAAAATATTGACCCAAGGACTTCCCTGGGGCAGTCAAGACAGGACTAATAACTATACATTTCCCAGTAAGGTGATCTCTATTAAGGGCACACCCAGGGAAGCCCCTAAGGGAGATACCCTGGGCTGATGGTATGGTGGTAGTAGGGAATTACGGAGGGGTGTGTGTAGAGGTAACTTTTTAATACACGCTCTAAGGGCCAGATATTCACATCCTTGGTCAATGATCACAGGGAATTTGATAGAGGTTTATTACACTTGGGAGTTCTGCAAATGAATTTTAAGCTTTCGCTGTCATCCAGAACTTTCTGAAAACGAGGTGGTTAGAATTTAAATTCTAATGCAATCCCCTCCAGGCTTTTTTTTTTTTTTCAATTCTCAAAAATCAAAGAACATTTATCAGGAGCACTAATTAGATCCCTTGAGGATGCCGGCACTGCCAGTTTAATGTCGTTTAATAGACGAGCACAAAATTATTTAAGGGAACAGGTAGGGAGATGAAAAAACACTCACAGAAATGTATAAACTTAAATGGAGGATATTTCAAGAAACAACAGTTTCATATTTGATATTTGTATTGCATGAAGATTTCATACTTAGATGATTGCTTACTGTGCCTGAACTATTGAATGGTGTGTTGTCTGGATTAGGTAGGTGCTAATAAAAAGGTGAAACATTCCCCCTCCCCCCCCCAATCTTTGGTAACAATACTTAAAAAATCACTTTATTGGGGGTTCTTGAAGATCTTATCACAATCCACAACTCAATTGTATCAAGTAACTTTGCAAATAGGTTCCCATCCTTTTCAAACCATTTTATTTCTATTTGAATCCTTGGTATCAGATCCTCTTTTTACCCTCCCTTCCACCTTTGTGACCCCTTGGTAAATTATAAATTGTCTTCATATCTTATACCATCATCTGTCTCCCTTCACCCACATTTCCATTGTTTGTCCCCATGGGGGGCAGTGTTTGATATGTGATTGTTGTGATTGGTTCCTCCTTTCTTTCTCTTCTCCCAACTTCGCTCTAACCTCCTGGTATCTGAGCCCATTATTGTTCCTGAGGAGTTTATCTGTCCTGGATTCCATGTTGTGGCAGTCATGTGCTTATGTTAACTTCATGATTGAGATGTAGGGGTGGAGCCTAGCCTGTTAATGTAGAGATAGCCATTGAGTAGCCAATGAGGCCTCTATGTGGGCATGGCTTTCTCCTGAGACTTCTGGGACATCTCACTATATTTCCCTCATGAAGATGAGAAGCTATCTCCCTATTTGAGGGGAGTTAGTCTGAGAGACGATGAATCACAGACAAGACCTCTGAAGCTGGGACGGCCACATGGAGACCTCTTCCAGTGATGAGTTGCTTCTATTGTTGATGGACCCTGAGCCCTGGAAGTGAGGAGCCATGTGAGACCCCTGCCACCACTGGGATTCTGCATCCACTGACCTGTGACTTTGTGACTCGAAAGGAGACTTTATAGACTTATATCAGGCATATGTGCTAATATTGGACTTATGACTTTCTACTGGACTGGATTGGGATGCTTTCTTAATGTCCTATTTCTTTTATACATAAACCTTTTCCTTATATCTATATATGTGTCTATGAAATTTGTTCCTCTAGTCTACCTGGACTAACACACATATGTCCGGAGCTCTGTCTGTACCGGAGTACATGATCTGGTCTAGCTGGATTTGTAAGGTAGAACTTGGGTTATGATAGTGGGGGGAGGAAGCCCTAAAGAACTAAAGGAAGGTTGTGTGTATGTGTGTGTGTGGTGTTTTTTGGTTGTGTGTTTTGTCTGTGCTATACTGCACACTGACTGACTCATCTCTTCCTTGTAAACTTTCTGTGAGGTGATGTCCAATTGTTTACAGGTGGACTTTGGGTCTCCACTCGGACTTCCTTCCTTTGCATTGATATGTTTGTTTTGTGCTTGATACCCGATCTTGATACCTCATGATCACACAGACTGACGTGTTTCTTCAATGTGGGTTTTGTTGTTTCCTGCTAGATGGTTGCTTGCTTAACTTCTACCATTTAAGACCCCAGCCACTAGATCTTATAATAACTGGGTACCATCAACTTTCTTCAATACATTAGCTTATGCACCCATTTTGTCTTCAGTGGTCATGTTAGGAAGATGAGAATCACAGAATTCCATGATATTAGAGCAAAGTGGTCTTGCATGGTAGCAAGATTTTTTGCATGGTAGCAAGACTTACCCTTTTATAACAGAAAATTCTCTGTCAAAACTTTAAAAATTCCATCTGACAGATATTTCCCAATTATTTGGTGCTAATTATGTGCAAGGTCTTTGCAATAATGTAATTTTTTATTATGAGGTAGATGGCACCACATACTAGAATAAGATACAAGGAGCTGCCTAAGCCCCAGTAGATGGTAAAATCTAGAAGTCGGTGTTAGACTAAGTATCATATGAATGCAGAGCCTGTGTTCTGAAGTTATGTCTTGAAAGCTTCTTTATTGCCTCAGGGGGACAAATTTCAGTCATGTGTTACACATGGCGATGAAGAGCCATAAAAATGACATCACTTTCATTACACTTCACCTCTGACAACTGATTAAATCTTTATAGGAAGCCTATTTAGGAAGTACCCTTTGTTTTTCAATTTTATGAGTATAAAATGAAAAGTCAAAGATCAGATTAGTAAGTGGTAAAAGAGGTACGCAATTTATAGGCCTCCCAGAACCTGGGCGTTTTTCCAAATTTCAAAGACAACTTACATGAAGGGCAAAGCTTTACTTGGTTGTTTATAAGCACTAAAAAGAACAGAAAAAGGCTGGAGATAGGCACCTTGATCACAAATATCTTCAACTGTAACTTTAAAGTTTGGAAATGCCATGAATAAATTCAGAATTGAGTTTCTCTTCTTGCCTATGTCCTTCATGGTTACTTGAAGAGAGTAGAAGCCAAGTTATCTTCTTCAAGTCATATAGCCTCACCATTTGCTGTCAGTTTGTTATTCTGTGGTGGCTTGCCTGTTCCTAAAATTTCAAAGTCTTTAACTCTATACAAGAGTAGAAAGCTAGTCTTTCTCATGCAGAGCCGCTGATAGCTTGAACTTTGCATTTGGCAGCCTAATGTATAATCACTAATGTCACCAGTGCACCTGATTGTCTGTAGCAAATACAGAGAAATCTGGTCCTTATTCAAATTTATACACTAACCACTAAAGTTAGTGATGAAGAAATTGAAAAATTTGATCACCTTCAGTCTGAAATTAATCAAACATGCAATCAGGTGTATTAAAATAATTAGCAATTGGAATATGAAAGTTGGAAATAAAGAGAAAGGATCAATATTGGAAAATATGGCTTTAGTGGTGGAAATGAAGCTGGAGATTGCTTACCAGAATTTTTCAAGACCAAAGAATTACTCATAGGGCTGAACCCCGGTGGCATAGTGGTTGTGCTCGGGACTGCGGCCCACTGGGACGAAGGTTCAATTCCAGCAGTTGGGCTGGGCCTCCTACTCCCACCACTGGAGAGCATGATGCCCCCCAAAAAACAAAACAAAAAACAACAACAATAACAAAAGAATTACTCATAACAAACACCATTTTCTAAAGCATAAATGGTTACTATACATATGGGCTTCTCCAAATGGAATACACAGAAAGAGAGCCTGGAGAAGTGCAATATTGTAGCAAAAATGAGGCCAGGCATATTGTGCTCAAGAAGAGACATTAGAGAAGTGCAATATCTGTAGGTAAAATGAGGCCAAGAACTGACTGTGGATTAGACCTTCAATTGCTTATATGTAAATTCAAGTTAATGAATTCAGAAGAAAATGAAAAAAAAAAAAACCCTAAGAGCCAAAATACCACCTTGAGCTTATTCCATCTGAATTTCAAGAACATTTAAAGAGTAGATTTGTCTCTCTGAACACTAATGGCAGAATACCCAATGAACTGTGGGATGATATCAAGAACATCATACACGAAGAAAGAAAAAGATGATGTATTATGCTGGGTTGTCTAGCTAAATGTGGCAGTCACCTAATCCGGTGTCAATTGAGATTAAGAGCGTAGGGGTGAAGTCTAGCCTGTTTATTTGAAGATAGACAATGGGACCTCTGTGTCGACAGAGCCTGCTCCTCTGAGTATTCTGGGAAATCTGATACTCCTTTCTCAGAAGCAAGAGACACTCACTCACTCCCTTGGAGACACTCTTTTGACAAGGCTGGCTCCAGGTGAGACATCCTTGAGGAGAAGCCACTGGAATCTACCCCTATGTGGTCAGAAACCTGAACCTAGAGAAACCACATGAGACTCCTGCAAGCTCTGAGAGGCTTATAACACCATTGGATCCAAAGCCTTCCTACCACTGGCTTGTGGTCGTTCTGCATTTGGCATCGCTGCATGAGTTTCATGCATCTGAAGAGGTATCAGGCATATGGGCTAATATCAGACTTATGATTTTGTACTGGACTGGGTAGATGTTTTTTTCAATGTTCAATTACTCTTGCATATAAACCTCTCCCTTTTATACATATGAGTGTTTATGAATTTGTTTCCTCATCTATCCATCCACACTAACACAGTGAACAAATCCAGTGACACTCATGTACAAGAAAGAAATTTATATCAAGAAGGCATCCCAACCCAGTTCAACTCCAGTTCATAATCTGATGTTAGTCCATATATTCCCCCTTCAGACTCTCATAACTGATATCAAAAGTTGAAATGAGAAGCAAGGAGATTATAAGATTGTATCTTTTCATCATACATACATATTCTATCTGTACACTGAGCTGGATTATATGAAGAACTTGGTATCAGAATTGGAGGAAGACTTATTTACAAATCAAAATGTGCAGATGATATAACTTTGCTTGAGCAGCAGTCAAGAGGTCAAATGACACTTTACATTGGGTAAAACTGCTGCACAAGACCTTTTTAAATTGTTGAAAGAAAGGCTGTTAATTTGAGGATTAACGTGTGCCTGACCCAAGCCATGTTGCATTATATACATGTAAAAGTTGGGAATAGAATAAAGAACAATCCATGCTTGAAATATGGTGTGGATGAAAAATATTGAAATAACACAAACTAATAAAAAAGCAAAAACATTAGTCTGGGAAGAAGGGCAGCCCAAATATTTCTTTTAAGGAAGGATGGCGACACTTGGTCTCATGAAGTTTGGACATGCTGACGGAGAGGCCAGTCTCTAGAGAAGGATATCATGCTTGGTAAAGTGCAGGAGCAGGAGCTGAGCGACATGGTGGCTGCAACTGTGGGTTCTCAAACATAAGAACGATTGTGGTGATGGTGCAGGACCAGGTAGGAGTTCAGTATATAGGATTGCTATGTAGCAACCAGATGACACCTAATGACTGTTTTCTTAGAGCTGCGATGCCATGTATGGTTAATGTTATAATGCCTTCGCCATCAGTAAATCAGCCATGCTTCTGCTATTCAACTAAAAGATGGCACAGCTACTGTTATACTTTTATAGTTTTTAAACACAGTGATCCAGATCATCAGCTGGAGTTTTTAAAAGTTTGTTAAAGACCTTCCATGTGGTGCAGAAATGTCCAAAATGGGGACACGAGCTTTCTTTCATTTTAGGCGGTAAAAAAAGCAGCAAGAGTAAGAGTTCATCATGAGTGACTTTACTTCTAGACTCACCAATTTTCTTTCATTTTTTCATCATTTTATTGGGGGCTCATACAACTCTTATCACAATCCATCCATCCATCCATTGTATGCCAAGCACATTTGGATATTTATTGCCCTCATTCTCAACACATGTGCTTTCTACTTAAGTCGTTGGTATCATTCCTCATTTCTCCCTTCCCTCCCTGCTCCCCTTCTCTCATCAACCGTTGATAATTTATAAATTGTGATTACTTTGTTAAATCATATACTGTCCGATGTCTCCCTTCACCCACTTCCCTGTTGTTTGTTACCAGGGAGGAGTTTATATGTAGTTCCTTATAATCAGTTCCCTCTTTCTACCCCACCTTCCCTCCACTCTCCCGGTATCACCACTCTCACCAATGGTCCTAAAAGGATCATCTGTCCTGGATTCCCCATGTTTCAGGTTCCTATCTGTACCAGTGTACATCCTCTGAATTTGTAAGGTGGAATTGGAATCATGGTAGTGCGGGGGGAGGAGGAAGCATTTAAGAGCTAGAGAAAAGTTGCAAGTTTCATTGTTGCTAATCTCTACCCATCATTGTTAAACTCTACTCTCACCTCCCACCTGAGACCCTTCTGTAAGGTGATGTTGTACTACCTATAAATGGGTTTTGGGTGCCCAAACTGTATTCTCCATCCTTTATAATGATATAATTTTTAGTTCTTTGGTGTCTGATACCTGTTGCCTTCGACATCCTGTGGTCACACAGGCTGGTGTGCTTCTTCCATGTGAGTTTTGTTGCTTGTGAGCTAGATGGTCGCTTGTTAACCATCAAGCCTTTAAGACCACAGATGCTATATCTTTTGATAGCCAGGCACCAACATCTTACTTCACCATATTTGCTTATGCACACATTTGTCTTCAGTGATCACATCAGGAAGGTAGGCACGCGATGATATGATTTTTTGCTCTATGATGCCTGATCACGGAACCCTTTGCCACCTTGGAGTCACCCATTTTCAATGGGAGAGGATCAAACGGAGAAGACACTGGTGCATATTAACTGGCATAGGGCCCAACTCAAACAGGCATTTGTAAATGCTACTAGTGTCTGACTCCATAGGTATTTGTAAATGTTGCTCACCTCACTACTCCTTTCTCTTCCTCCTTCTTAATGCCTTGAAGTCTTACACATTCTGATTATTCAAATTTATTATTCCTTGAAAAAAGACTTTTCAGCTACATAAAGGAATACTTTCTCATGACTAGTAAGTGTCTCCTTACTCATCCTCCATTCCTTCTTTTCTTACTATTTCAAATTAGGAAACTAAATTAGCTTAAAATGGATTAGTTGCAATACAAAAAGGCTTTGGCAAATGAGATGCTAATTAAATGATTAAAAATAAAAAGAAAAGACAAAACTCCAATGCTACAAGCCATTGTTAATCTATGTCATTGAATCTAGTATGTCAAAAGGAACATCTACAATTTTTCATGGAAATATATAGTAAAGGGTGAAAAATTTATACAATCTGAAGAGAAACCAGGATGTAACAATTCTTTTTAACACATTATTCTGTTATGGAAAGGCAAAAAACTTAAAAATATTTAAAAAATGCTTTTTATTGGGAGTTCTTGCATCTCTTATCGCAATTCACACATTCATCCATTTTACATATGTTGTACATTTGTACAAATGTTTCCATCATCATTTTCAAAGCAGTTTTTCTCCTTGAGTCCTTGATACCAGCTCCTCATTTTCCCCTCCCTTCCCCTCCCTCCTCCCTCCTGAACCCTTGAAAAGTTATAGATTATTGTTTTCATATATTACATCATCCCCTGTCATCCTTCACCCACTTTTCTGGGAAGGGGTTATAAGCTGATCCTTGTGATTGATTCTCAGTTTCTCTCCCCCCATCTTCCCCTTATCCTGCAGGTATCTCTATTCTCATTGTTGACTCTGAGTGGTTTATCTATCCTGCATTTCCTGTGGGCTCTTATCTGTAGCAGTATGCATGTTCTGGTCTAAGACGATTTTCCAGGTAGAAGTGAGGTCATGATAGTGGAGGGAGGAAGCATTAAAGAATTAGAGTAAAGAGTATGCTTCCTCGGTGCTATACTTCACACTGACTGGCTCCTTTCTTCCCCATGATCTTTCTGAGAGGGGATGTCCAATTGTTTACAGATGGCATTTGGGTCTCCACTCCATGCTAGCCCCTTCCCATCATCATTTACATTGGCATGATTTTGTTCTGAGTCTTACATGCCTGATGCTTGATCTCAACGATACCTCGTGATCACACAGGCTGGTGTGCTTGGTCCATGTGAACTTTATTGCTTCTGAGCTACATGGCTGCTTGCTTATCTTCAAGCCTTTAAGACCCCAGATGCTATATCTTTCGATATCCAAGCACCATACGCTTTCTTCACTACATTTGTTTATGTTCCATTTTGTCTTCAGCAATTGTGTTGGGCAGGTGAGCATCACAGAATGCCTGATTATTAGAGCAAAGTGTTCTTTCATTAGGGAGAATTTGAGTTGAGGCCCAATGTCCACCTGCTACCTTAGTTCTTAACATTTAGGTCTAAGTACATAGATATGTTTCCCTAACCTTATGTATAAGTATATTTACACATGTACTTGCCTGTATTTGGAGCGCTATAAATGTCCTTTACTTCCTAGTCCTTTCCTCTGTTTTCTTTTACTTTCCTCTTGTTTCGCCATCATGTTCAGCCATCATTTGGGTTTAGTAGTTCCTCAGTGTTATATTGCCCTTGATTAAACCCCACTAGGCATCCTCCTCCTTTCACTCCATTGGCTTTATCTCACTGGCTGTTCCCTTGTCCTGGGTTGTTTGACACCACCCTTCCTTTCTCTACCTCCCCTTCCTCCATGTCCCGCCAGAGCCAGAGATCTTGTTGTTTCCATCTCTGATTTTTCTATCCTGCTTATCTTATTGAGACAGACATGCAGTCACATTAATAAATGCAATAATCAGACAAATCCAACAAAAACAACAAAGAAAGGAAAAGCAGCAAAACAACTACCACAACAAAACAAAAACAAAATAACGACAACAAAAGGAAAGCCAATGACAAAAAAAGGAAAGAGCATATACGTAGTTCCAGGTCTGTTTTTCAAAGCAAAACATTTAAGGTAAACAGAAAAATGCTTGCCTGGAAGTAAGCACTAAGAGAATATTTACTATTATCACAGAAAAAGTCAGGATGGCTATGCATTATATAGTTGTTATATTGGAGGGGAAAAAGTAATTGTGGTGTTCAGGCTATGATTTGAACACTCAAGGTGAACAAGACAACAACAACCTAACCCACCTGTTCTTACAGCGATACCAACCCACTTTTGATTAGTAGTTGAGCAAGTAACCATTTGCCACCTATTGACGCTAGGTATGCTCAAATACAAGCCCCCCGCCCCCCAAGCCCCCAAATAAACTCACTGCTGTTGAGTTAATTCCAAGTCATTACAACCCTATCAGACAGAGGAGAATTTCTCCCACAGAATTTCCAAGGCTGTAAATCCGTACTAGCTCAGAGAACTTCATCTTTGTGCTGAGGAATGGTGGATATGAACCGCCAACCTTGCTGTTGCAGTTCTATGCTTGTCCCACAATTGTCACCAAGACTTCTTTTAGGCAGGAACCACACCGAACCACACCAACCCAAATTCATTGCCATCCAGCCTATTCCAGCTCATGGTGACGCCGCAGAACAGAGCAGAACCTGCCCCTGTGGGTGCCAGAGATGACAACTCTTAATTGAAGTAAGAAGCCTCATCTTTATGTAAAATCATGGGCAAGCCCATATTTGACGACTATTTCAAGGATACACGAAACAGAAGTCATATTCAAAGGATGGGACTCCAGTTTTAGAATTAAAATTCCTGTGAGGATTTATGTGAAGGGTATGCATAGGATGTATTCAATTTCTGGAAAACAAAGCTGAGAGAGGCATCAGCTAAAGTTAAGAAAGGTAGAATGTAAAGGAAATGAAGGAAACGCCTTCTTTCTCCCTGAGGAGCCCTGGTGGTGTAGAGGGTGACATGTGCGATTATTAACCACACAGTCAACTGTTTGCAGCCAACAGTGGCTCCATGGGAGAAAGCTAAGACTTTCCACCTCCGAAAGACTCACAGCTTTGCAAACATGGTTTTCTTTCCCCAGCCCTCCCATAGGTCCTTTGGAAGTTGAAATATACATCATGGTACTGAATTTGGTTTGGTTTTGACATGAGCAATGAAGATGATGCATTTGTTTTTCTTTATTTTTTCTGAGATAGTAACTTTTTTTTTCACATCACTGTCCTCATAGGAGTAGGAAGCCCACCCTTGCTCCTGGTGAGCTACTGCTGGATTTGAACTGTCAACCCTGTGGGCTGCAGTCCCACACCCAACCACTGCGTCACCAGGGCTCAGCCGCATTTGTTTTTCTATCCTACAATTTCATCAGAGGTTGAGAAAAAGACACCGCCGCTGCTCCAGTGTCCTTCAGTAAGACAGCTCAGAACAGTAGAAGAACACTTGTTTTGGAATCAAGCAATGTGATTTTGAGTCTGGGTTTTGACATGACAGCGGAGTGAACAGGTGGTGGTGGTGAATTGGTATCCACTCAGCTCTCACTAACTGCAGCCTCAGGTGCATTGGAATAAAACACTGTTCCATGTTGTGCTCAAGGTTGGGACATTTTGAAAGCAGATTAATGAGCCTGGCACCTTTGGGTGGCTTTGAACCACTAACATTTTGACTAGAAGTGGAGAGCTATGATGCTAGTGTGTGTTAAAATTGAAGAAAGAAAAAAAAAAGGAACTAAGATGTTTGCAGCCTTTTTTTTCCCCCTGTAACGTTTGCCTATGATGCCAAAGAAGATAATCATGATCTTTTACACTTTCTAGGCCAAAGGTCTATTGGCATGGTTGGCACATCCCATCTAGAATGACAGCATGTATGTTACCATATGCAGAGCAGGATTTCTACATCATCATAAGTGCCGTCTCATGGGTGAGTCAGTCATAGGTTAGAGAACAGGATGTGGTCTTGTCCTCTATGTCAGGTTGCCTTCCTTAGCAACTTCCTGACATAGTGCAAAGTAGAAGGTTCAAAACATGTAGAATTGGGGTTGAGGAGAAAAAAAAACATGTAGAATTGTTAAATATGAATCATTGCTGTTTTACTTAGATTGGAAGCTCAGGTAAGATTTGGTTTGACATAGGTCCTCAAAGTGAGTAATTAAAAAGAATTGTCTGCCTCACTCCCTCACAGAATGGTCAAAAAGAAGGGACAAGTCAGCCAGGTGCAGTATAGCACCAACGAACACACAACATCCCTCTCATCCTTTAATGCTTCTTCTTTTCCAACCCCCGGAACCCCCAATAATGACCCAAGTGCTACCTTTCAATCTGGCTAGACTGGAGCATGTACACTGGCGCAGAGAAAAGCTATCAACACAGGGAATGCAGGACAGATACACCTCTCAGGAATAGTGGTGGCAGCAGTGATACCATGAGGGTGGGGGGACAGGGTGGTGGAGAAAGGGGAGAAACATGAAGCTGATTGCAATGATTGATGTCTAACCCACTTCCCAGGGGACAGTGGATGGTGAAGGCTTTGAAAAGAGTAACAATGTATAATTTATCAGGGGACTGTGATGATAGGAGGGGGGAGGAGGGAAAAGAGAGGGTTTAATACTAAGGGCTCAAGCAGAAAGAAAATGTTTTTAAAATGATAATAACAACATATGGGAAAAATGAGTTTGATACAATTGAGGTATGGATTGCTATAAGAGCTGTGAGAGTCCCTGACAAAATGATTTATTAATAATAGAACATTGTCACAGCAATAATAGAAGAAGTGATGATTATTGAAGGTCTACCGTATGAATATCACTATGTACATTTATCACAGGTGTTTATTTGGAAAGCATTTATTACAGTTTCATATTTGCATAGGAAAAGCAGGTGATTCTCATTAAATAACTTTCTGAAGGTCTCCCATGGCTATGGAGTCAAGACTGACTCTGAGAAACCCCCTGTGAGTCTTCAAGACTGGAGCTATTTACAGGAGTAGGAAGACTGGTCTTTCTCCAGAGGGGCAGCTGGTGGTTTTGAACTGCTGGTTATGCAGGTCGCAGCCCAACAGGTAACGACACCACCACCAGGGTCTGTGCTGAAGGCCATACTGTTAGTAAATGTGTCAGACTCAGGATGGGAGGTGAGGTGTGTGTGACTGATTCCACTGTCCTCATTGTTCCCACTCTTCTCTCGGTAGAGCTGAATCAGGATAGCATGAAGATAGCCCATGGCCACAGGCCTATTTTGTTAGCTTTGTGTCCCTTATATGCGCAAGCCTTATACCTTTAGTCCACCCTCTCTCCCTCGAATCACCTGCTCTCCTTTAATTCAAAAGGAGGTTTCCGAGGCTAGGGAATCAATTCCTCATGGGACTCTCCTTAAATGGATCTTCTGAAACTTGCTAATTTATACATAGTTTGGTGTTTTCAGGTTGACAAGAGGAAACAGATTTTTCTAGCCACCTAGAGTGTACTAGGTCTGGGATTGATTTATGAAAACCAACAGATGAAAATCCTGTAGATCACAAAAATCCAACATTCTATGAGTCATAGAAAGGGAAGAGTGAGGTAGCATTTTGCTCTACAATGCATACAGCACCCAGCAGGCAGAATTGACTTGATGGCAGTAAGGAGTAATGACATCATTCTAGACCCTGAAATAAAACCACCAAATTCGCTGCCAGTGACTCAGCTCTAATTCAAATTGATGCAGCACTGTATTAAATGTTTTCACCCATATGATTTTATATAATTCTCCACAATAAGCTGTGCAAAGTAATAACTATTATTAGTTTATATATGAGAAGCTTGGTGGTATTCAAGGATATGATCAAAGCCAAATTGTAGGTAGCACATCTAGGATTTTTATTTTACTACAATTAATTCTTAAAGCTATGTTATTTTATTATTATTTTTTTTAGGCATCACTGCCCTCAGGTGGTGGGAGTAGGAGGCCCAGCCTTTGCTCCTGGGAGCCAGAATTGAACCTCCATCCCAGTGGGCTGCAGTCCCGCGCACAATCACTACGCCACCGGGGCTCAGCCCAAAGCTATGTTATTTTTCATGCACATTTCAGCATGTTGCCTAAGTGTATAAAACTTTGTTCCCATCTCCCCCATCATTTCTTTCTTTTCAAAGACCTCATTTCAATCCTGTCAAGTTATTATGCTGGAGAGTAACAAGAGAAGGAAGGAAAAGCATATCTTGACTCAGAGACAATGTGATGTTGAAAGTCAAGAGTATGTTTCTTTATAGGTTGTTTTCTTATAGGAGAAATGTGATGTGCCTTGGTTTTCAAAAACTGAAAAGATTACTTTAGGATATTAAATTTCTGACAAAGCTAGCATTCTTTTAGCAAATTTCTTCTCTAATATTGTCCTTATAAAAGGACTAGTATTTGAAAAATACAGTAATCTGAGACAGAACTGTTATTAATATGTGCTGGCAAGTGGAATCCAACTCAAATCAAGCTTATTGAACAGAGAAAACCATCCCATACAGCTTCCTAGGCTACGATATTGGTGGAAGTAGGTCAGCAGTCTTTCTTCTATGGGACTACCCCACCGGTCCTGGCTTCTGGTTTAAGCATCAGAATATGGAAGAAAAGTAAGCACGATGGGATAGAATGCTCTTAGTAACAAGCTGTTACATGCAGTCCTCTCATAAGGCCCTTCCAACCATAATCCTGCATGGGATGTATTATAAATTTTGGCCTCTGTGCTGGTGACTAGAATCCCATTTTGGAGTGAGCTCTCTGCTCTGCTAACTGACAAGGTTCAGGTGGAATTAAAATTTCCACGTCAGCAGAGTTCTTGGTAGGTGTCATCAAGTCAGTTCTGACTCACAGGGGCCCCACATACAGCGAAACTAAGCACTGCCCAGCCCATCCTCACAATTATCGCTATGGTTTATTAGAGGGTATGAACCAAGCCCCTACCTTTTGTTTCCTGCAAAGTATGGTCTGCAGTGAGCACGTCCATGAAAGCCATTTCTCTGTGCATAAGAGTCATCTGAGAGGCATGGAAAGAGATCCCAGTGCCATGAGAAGAACCAACTAGCATGGGAACCCATTTGAGATCTCTGACTCAAGTACCAGAGGCCAAGACTAGGGGCAGCAGATGGTACATTATAGATAAAGAGGATGGTGCAAACGACTGAGACTGAGACCAGAGGCCTAGGCGAGGAGGCCATGAAACAGAACAGACTATGAGATGGTGACAAAACAATGGGCTGTCTTACTGACTGATGGAGGCAGAAGCCCAGGAACCATGTGCCAAAAGAAAGGCCAAAGACCAAAGCAGCTTGGTTGCTGGCTGAAAAGAGATGTTCCTTTGTCCAATGGCTGTATCCTTATTGTTTATGGATCCTGATTTGTGGAGGTCTGTTGACTTCCCTCATAAACTCCCATAATTTTGAGCTTTGTGCGTGAGTTCTGTGTGGTCATTGCATTGAATTAAGGGAGAGTGCCTTGGGAAGGACAGTTGGTGTCAGACTAGGTAAAGAGGACGGAAGCAGGTCTGACCTCTACCTCGTGCCAAAAAGGAACTCAGAGGTCAGAGATGGCCCGCCATGAACTTTACTCAAGCTATAGGCTGATCATGAGTCATAAGCAATGCCATGGCAGTGATTTGGAAACTTTTTAACCAAGGGGACAGCTAACAGGAGGCTCTCATTCATTATTGAATCATCACTGAAGACTGGAGAAGTACATTGCTGTCTTGAAACTGTGAGAATAGAGGAACTGTCTTACATATTCATATGGTCTTCATCAGGATTCCTCAAACTTTCTAAATAGGGAGTTCACTCTGCCTGAGACTGTTGGAGGGTTGGAACATAGTTTAAAAAAAAAACAGAACAAGGGCTGAACCCCGGTGGCTTAAGTGGTTGAATGCGGGACTGCGGCCCGCGGGCTTGGCGGTTCAAATCCAGCGCTGGCTAGCTCCCACGACCACCAGAGGGCAGTGATGTCTCCCCAAAACACACACACACACACACACACACACACACACACACACACACACACACACAAAACTATGGTCACTTTGGGCCGGGGATGAGCTGGCTGCTAAGCAGGACAGCAGTGGTGGCAAAAACATCTGGCTGGGGGGTGGGGGGAAGAGATAAATGTCCTCGGTGGGCCGCATGTAGCCCGCAGCCTGTAGTTTGAAGATGCCTGCAGATGGAAAGCAGATATGAGTTAATAATATATTTAATTAATTTAGTGGCTAAAAAGTGATCACAAATTATCAGTAGTGGGATTAGGATTATGCGAGTTGAAGACATGGGTTAGATTTTTTATTGCTGTTTAGAAGAATATGAATATGAAGTCGGGTGAAATGAAACATTTCTGGCATTATTTTTTTTCAATGAATACTCCTCAAATTTTGTCATTGAGGAAAATTGATCCACTTTCTTTCAAAGATAGTTTTCAATTAAGAAAATAAAATAAAAACCAAACTAAAACAAGATACATCTCATAAGAATAACAGAATGGTCTATGTGAGAGTTCCTCCTAGGGTCATGCTAATTGTATTCATAGTAACTGTTTAAAATTGAAGATATTGCTGCTGATTGTTTGGTTATTAAATTAGTTGTTGTCATTCAGTGCCATCGAGGTGATTTCAACCTCTAGCCCAAGTGCAACAGAACAATGCAATTCTTTGATGGATTCTGAGCTGTTTTCACAACCATTGTTGCAGTCACTTTGTCAATCCATCTTCTCTAGGGTCTTCCTCTTTTTTGTTCATCCTCTACTTCACCATGCATGTGTTTCTTTTCCTGGGACTACTCTATAATATGTCCAACATATGTGAGATGAAGTCTTGCCTCTCATGCTTTTAAGGAGAACTTTGCTCTATTTGTTTATTCTCCTTGGGTCTATACATTTAATATCCTTTGATAACATCATAGTTCAGGTGCATCAATTCTTCTTCTGATGTACTGCCAAAGAACTCCAGATCCAACTTTCAAAAAGTTTCTACGACCCCTGTAATTTATAAGGAAGCTGTGATAAGCCATATTCGCAAGCACATAGCACCAAAAAATGTAAGCCAAAGTTTGAGTCAAGCTTAGAGACATTTCAAAAAGAAATGAAGCAGATTCTCCTTGGGAGTTGAAAGAAGACATTGTGTGGGTAGACATTTATTGTCATTCAAAGGGATGGGGACTGCAGCTTTGTAATAGTTTATTCACTTTCTCATAGTTCTAAGTTTTTTCAGGTTACAGTTCTGTATTAAGTTCCAGTGAGCCAAAATGTATGGATGCTTGAGGGACTATGACACACCAAAGGTGACAGCTGCAAGACGACCCATTCCATGACAGCAAAGCAGAGGAAGAATGTCAGCTAGATGAATGTGACAGTGACTTAAACATTGTGTTCAAACATAAGCATAAATCTGAGAAGGGTGCAGGACAGAGTCGTGTTTCATCTGTACGCAGGGTCACTGGGGTCAGAACTGATTTGATGGCACCTCAAAATAGCAGCAGTGCTTTGTGAGGATGTTTTGACTCTTATCTCAGACTATAAATCTGGTGCTAATTTTTTAAGTTGTCTCAGGATGTCCATTGAGCCTGACCTCAAGGTTGAGATATTAACCAGACTTGTTACCTTAATATATTGTAGTGGGCTGAATGCTCACTACCTTAAGGAACAAAATGTTTCTTCTCTACAGAACAGAAGTGTCTGCCTTGACTCTGTCACTGCTTTGGGTTTCCTTATTTAATGTCCAACTTTCACACGTGCATGAAGCAATTTGAAAACACCATGCCTTGGGTCAGGCACAAGTAAAGTTGTTTTCAAAGTGGCAGCCTTGTTCTTCACCACTTGAAAGGTCATGTGCAGCAACCTTACACAATACACTGTCCTTTGATTTCATGATGGCTGCTTTCTGGAGCATTGGTTGTAGATGCAACAAAATGAAATCTTTGACAGTTTCAACCACCTCCAGTTGTGAGGATATTTGCTTAATTCAATGAGCTAGATTGAATTCTTTCATTTTGTTTTGTTTCATGTTTTGCTTTTTCCTCCATTTGGTAAAATTATCCTGACTCAAGCCGAGTAAAAATAAAGTCAAAAATGATACCCCAGGGTGCTGAAGACTAGCTGATCCCAAATATAAAACTCTCACTCCATTGCCATCCCCTTGATTCCGACTCATGATGACCCCAGGGCGGACAGAAGACAATGGTGTATGGAGTTTTCTTGAGCTGTGTTTTTTTTAGAAATCAAACACCAATCCCTTCTTCTGTGATGCTGCTATTCAGTTCTGTTCAACAAACTTTATGTTTGCTTGCTGTTTTAGGTGCCATTGAATCCATTTCCACGGATCAAGCTGTCTTATAGGACACAGTGGAACGGCCCCACATCATCCTAGACTGGAATTTTTTTAAAAAAGTAAGTTGGGATTTAATACATATAACACATCATTCTCTATTTCAATCACATCAAGCAGAATCATACAATTGTTACCACAGTTTCCAACCACATGTTTTCCTGCATGGACTCCTTGACATCGCCTGTCTTTTACCCCACCTCCACCACTGTACTTCCCTCCCCCTGAACCTCTTATTCTACTGGCTGTCCCTCTAGGTTCACCCATGCAGGGTTTCATATACTGAGAAATGGAAAAGCATATAACTCTGCTTCAAGAGGGTAACCTACATTGAAATAGCATCTCTGAGATATACTATACCATGAATGAGCACAAGCACGTGAAACAGTACAAACTAAAAGTACAGAAAAAATTGGAAAGCAGATCAGATCCAGCCTGCATTGTAGAGTGGAGCGGGGTCCTACTGACGAAGTTTTAACTGTTCAGGTCAGAATTTAAGCCTTTGATTCCAAGCACTCTGTTTAGTGGTCACTTTCTTGCCACCCTCAACTTTAGTCCGGGGGAGATCTCTGGAGGCTTATCGCCTAAGGAGTTCCATGAATGAATCTTGGGATCCTGTTGTCATCCATCTCCTTCTGCACACCAGCTTCTCACAATGTTAGACTCTGATCCCTCCCTTAACTTTGGATTCTATTGTTTCCAAGCCTTAAGTGACTGATGACCGTATGCTTCTTCCATATGGACTTAGTTGGCATATCACTTACATGGCTTCTTGCGTAGAGCTCTATGTCTTTCTCCTAGGGAGCTGCTTCTGGATTAGAACAGGAGACCATTTAGTGAACATCTGAGCACTTAACAATTGTATCAGCAGGACTTCTTTTAGAAGTAGATGAGTGCAAGCCATGTGATCAGCCGGTGGCTGATCTAATAGAGTAGTTCAAACAAATACCACGTCTGTCTGGAACCTAGAGATTACCGAGAACTCTTTCAATAATGTTTGCTAATTTTCCTAAATGAATATGTTCAACCTTACATGTGTAACATCCAATCCATTTCATTGGTATCACAAGCTTAAAATGAGACCATATTTTTCTCAGACAATTGGATGCTCCTATGAAAAATACACAATTTAAATTATTTTTTAAGTGAGGGGATCACTCCAAATGAAGCAAGCAGCACCATAACTTTACTTTAACTCTATTGTGAGAAACCTCAACTTTTCATGAATTAGAATTGAGTAACTCTATCGTGCTGTTGTTGTCAGGTGCCTTCAAGTTGGTTCCAACTCATAGTGACTTCATGTCAAACAGAAAGAAATTCTTCCCATTTCCATGCTATCCTCACAGCCATTCATAGGTTAGATCACATCACTGTAACCAATGTGTCGGTTCTTCTCATTAAGGATCTTCCTCTTTCTTGCTGCCACCACTTCTCGGTCAGTTTGTTGTACTTGAGTGTTAGCGGCTTACGTGTTGCTATGATACTGGAAGCAAGGTCACTAATATTTCAAATACCAGCAGGGTCACTCAAGGTGAACAGGGTTAAGTAGAGCCTTTAGACTAAGAACAGATTACAAAGAAGGAATAGGCTAGTCACGTCTGAGGAGTTAGTCACTGAAAACCTTACGAGGAATTCTAACATCTACATTTTTTTCCTGACAGTTTCTTGAAATAAAACTCACACTGTTGAGGCTCCAAATGCATGTCCATCATCAGGTCAGCTTCAAAAAGGGATCATGAAGATAAATTTAGCCTTCAAATTCAGTTGATGAAGAAGCTAAGGTCCTAGGGCCAGGCCAAGAGCTTGAATGATGCTCTGACCCTCATTTCTTGAGACAGTGGTCTAAAAAGTGCTTTAAAGGAACCAAGAATGGAATAAAATATTTACTGCTTTTAGCTGCCCTCAAATCAGCCCTGATTCATGGTAGCCCCATGTCTGTCAGAGTAGAGAAACCTTTGGGTTTTCAAAGGTTGGTTATTCAGAAGGATATCACCACATATTTCTTCCAAGGCATTTCCAGATGAAATATATGCTACCAGATTTTGGGTAGGTGAAATGCTTATTATATTTAATCATCAGTACCTCAATATTGTGGGAAAGACTCCATTATCTGAGCTTGGCCTGGTCTGGTAAATGTGCAGCATATGGATTCAGTAGCAGAGGTCCACACATCTTTTATTTCAAAAAAATGACCCAAATGCTTGGAGAGACCAAAAGTGAAGAATGACTAGTTTAGGTCACTCTGAAATATGAAATATCAAATCCAAGTCAGTTTACTGAATAAGGTTTCTTTTTTTTGGCAGGGGGAAACATCACTGGAATAAGGATTCTTTATAGAAATTTTCATCTTTCGCTTAGTTTCCATGTTTTAGTGTTTAGTTCCTTTTAGTGTTTAGATTTCTCTTCTCCCTTTGTAAGTGGCAGTCTTTATCCATAAAAGCCAAGTATTTCAAACTCCTTGATTTCTGTTTTCATTTTAGGCTCCGAGCACACAACAAAGCATTTTCCCCAGTGAAAGCTAGAAATATAATATGATCTCTAACATGGGAGTCAGATGAGATGAACGTTAAGGACACAGAAAAATAATAACCAAATCCATTGCCATTGAGTTGATTTGAACTCATAGTTATCTGATAGGCCAGAGTAGTACTACTTCTTAATGTAGAAGGATGTTAATATTTGCAGAAGCATGAAGCCTTATCTTTCTCTTGTAAAGTGACTGGAGGATTTGAATTGCCAACCTTGTGGCTTGCAGTCTTATGCTTAACCACTGCATCACTATGGTGTTTAGAGCTCTAAAACTTTTAGGCATAAGGCTCAGTAGTAGCCAATAACATAACCTATTTTATATTCCAGGGAGCAGAGTTTTCTCTGACACATCTTTAAATCCATCTAATAACCCCAATGGGTTCTGCAGTGTATAATGTCAGATGGCACTGAAAGTTTATTTTGGACACAGAAAGTAATCTTTTCCCATTAAAAGAAGTGGTTGAACTGATTCATGTGATCCAGTACAAAGTCACTCCCAGAACTGGTTTTATAAGTCATAAAATTGTCTGTGAAATCTCATTAGGAGAAGTGGGAATGTTCTATGATGAAAATAGCGTCTCTCTACCCACTGACTGATGTTGACAACTCCCTTTAAGGATTTATTTCCTGAAGAAGCTACATTTCTTTAAAATATGGAAAATATTATATGCTTTTGTTGATTACTTACATGATATTGTAAATGACAAATGAAAAGGCATAATTTGAACAAAGGAGAAGATGAGAAAATGAGGATCCTGGGTCCTCGAAGTAGGGCACGGAATTGAGGTGATCGTGGAACTTTGAAAGCAGACTTCTTCCAATTTTGCCTGTTATCAATTCCCCACTTGCATATTCCTAAAGTGACTTCTGTTCATGAGTCCGTGAGTCTCCCTCTGTGTGTCCAGGACAAAACCATGTGCTGGGCATGGTGGAGAAGACAAAACTGAACTCTGGTATTGGGTGGATTCCACCTCAGATCAGCCCTAGAATGCAGGGTAGAAGGTCCTCTGTGAGCTTCCAGGACTGAAACTCTTACAGGACTAGACAGTTCGGTTTTCCTCTTATGGAGCTGGTGGCTTCAGACTACAGCCCAAAGCATAACCACTAGGGCCTCTTAGTGAAGCAGATAGAAGTCTTAAATAGAGACATGGTCTCTCTTCACACAGATTATTGAAATTCTAACAGGAGACAAAATACACATGTAAAAGTATCACAAGCTGTCTGTTCAGGGGAGTTGATGGGAGAGAGTGGGAGAGAGCAGAAGATCCAGCTTCTCACGGCGTCTCATTGTCTCAGTTGGTTGGGCAGAGTGTGTATGAAGCCTCAGGAGCTGGATTAAAAACATTTTTTGTTGGCATGTAGCTTACATAATATAATTCCATAGTTCAATCATTCAGTCATATAATGGAGAATCATACAATCAGCCCCACTTCGATTTTAGAGCACCCCCCACAGTTAAATCATCTTTAAGATGATTTATGCAATCACAATCCATTTTAGTGCTCCCTCCACCCGCTCATCTTCATTAGTTACTCCCCAAATCTCCTTTCCCTCCCCCTTCCCCCTCTTCCATGGATTCCCTATGTTTCCACTACTATCATTATGCATCTACTTCTGCTCTTGTGTTTCACAAATGGGAGACCCAACAGAAAACTATAAAAAAAATCATGCTAAGGTTGCAAGGGTAAAAATATAATAGTCTATAGGCAAAATACTAATAATGCATTAGAAGAAAAAGACCCCCAACAATAATAAAAAATCGAGGGAAGAAATTTCTGTCATGAAACCAAAAAGAAGTCTTTGCACCCAGAACAACTTCAAGTTATGTCAATAGGATCAACAACTGACGAGTTTGATCCAGCATAATCAGTATTACAATGCTCTCTGCCTGGTGGAAAGACTGATGGAGACTCTAGCCTGTGGCTAGATCAGATCTGCAGTGGTTCAGTCTCACCAGATACTCTGCAGATAGGCTCTCACCATATCCCATAGGCTTCCACAAGTTGTGTGTTTGTAATATTTGGAAAACATTTGTTTTTAACTTAAAAATGCATATAACACTTTTACTGAATAATTTGACTAGCCTGCATCAAAGAACTTCTGAAATCATATTTTACCCTATAATCCTAGAAATTTGGTAAATGAAAATGAGGGTATCTTTCTTTTTATTTATTTTTAATTTTTGAGGGATTAAAATGCATATTTATTGGACCAATACTAAGGGCTTAAGTAGAAAGAAAATGTTTTGAGAATGATGATATCAAAGGTACAAATATGCTTTGCATGCAATAGATATATGTATGGATTGTGTGAAGAGTTGTATAAGCCCCCAATAAAATGATTTCTAAAATGCAGATTTATTAGTAAAAGATTTCAATTGCTTCTTTGGAAAACGGTTTCACCAGCATATGCTGCACATATAAAATTTAATTGTTCAACCTAGTGAGAAGAGTTGTGAAATCATCTCCAGGATCACTGGCAGAACATTTTCTCTTGAACTCACTGTTAGCTGCCATTTCTTCCCATTCTTCCCTCCCTTACACCTGGGTAATTATTAATCCAACTACTTTACCTATAGATTATGCCAGAGAATCACATGAAACAAACAGGATGCAAACAAACAAAAATTTGCAACAATCAGTAGAAAAAAGTACAATAAAGCTGAATCTAAAAGAAAGCAGATATTCAATGTGTTGGATTGGCACAGTAGCCACAGTAGTGGAATCAAACATGAGTATTCATGACTATGACTCAGGACTGGGCAACATTTCCTTCTGGTGTGGACAAAATTAGACAGGTTGATGACCCTGTGGGCTAGGCTCTGGGTGGGATCAGCGGTTGAAATCAACCTGACTCTGGATGGGATGAAGAGGGAGTTGTCTGTTTTGATAAATATTTTTATAGCATCAGAAGCTCTATCAGCTCCATAGAGGTGAGCTTTGAGTGTTTTATTTCTGCAAAAGCTGCCATGAGTTGGAGTTAACTTGACAAGCAAGAAGCACTAACAACAGAAATGTACACAAGAATCTGTTAATGCTTGTACAATCTTGTGCCCCAGGTGGAGCTCCTTGGGCATACAGATGCAGGCAATAAAATGGATGCTTACAAGCACCATTTATCACCCATGCTTGTAGGTGTACCCCACTAGAGGATGAAAGCAAGTGCTAGATTGGTGTACGTCTTATCCTCAAGGCACAACTTATAACTTGCAGACAAGCTGCCAACAATATTGGGATCAATAATAATGGCAGATGACTACAGGATTGGGGGCAGAGTTATGTTCACACAGGAGCGGTATGGTGCTTATGTGCTACTGATTGCTAGCCTGAGTGTGCCTGAAGGCTCTGGCATTCCTGCTTGAAACAATAATGATGGGCTTTTAAAATCTTACATATCTTATACTAAGCTATATAATTGCCACTTGCCCATCAGTTTGCTCTATTGTGGTGTTTTGCATGCTGTGGTGGCGCTGGTCGCCCTGCCACTGGTATTTCAAATACCAGCAGTGTCATCCAGGGTGAACAGGTTTTAACAGAGCTTCCAAATCAAGCAAAGACTCAGAAGAAAGGATAGGCTGTCCACTTTTGAGAGATTAGCCACTGAAACCATTATGAGTAGCAGCAGAATTGTCACCTAGTACGGAAGAGGAGACCCTCAGAATACTCAAAGTACCAAGAATTCCCAGAAGAACAAACTCTGTCTTGGGGGAACAAGAGCCAGAATGCTCCACAGCCATGAGGATGGCAAGACTTCATCTCATATACTTTTAACATGATCTCAGGAGACGCCAGTTTCTGGAATAGGACATCAGGCTTGGTAAAGGAGAAGATCCGTGAAAAAGAGGAAGACTGCTAATGAAATGAATTGACACAGTGGGTTGCAACAGTGGGCTTAAGTATGACAATAATGGTGGGATGGCACAGGACTGGCCCGTGTTTTGTTCTGCTATATTTTGCATTAGTCAGTATGAGTCAAAGTCTACTCAGTGACACCTAACAATAACAAGATGCTTGCACAAGTACACATTAGCATTTGAACATTTGAGGAAGTAAGTGAAATTAAATTGAAACATGGTATAAATATTTTACCCATCCTTAACCCTTTCCTTTATTCTAGACATTAGAGTGTTGTATAATGCTATTTTAATTATTCTTGTTTACACAACAAATATTGTGTCATAATTTACTGGCTGAGTTAAAATTTTATACTTAGAGGTATTTTTAGGTCAAAAGTTTAAGTGTGTGGACCTTGACTCAAGTACTCCTTCAAAATAAGAACCCTTTGTTCTACCAATTTGGGATTCTGTGATACTCACCTTCTTGACATGATCGCTGAAAACAAAATGGGAGCATTGGCAAGTGTGGTGAAGAAAGATGATGGTGCCTGGTTATCAAAAGATATAGCATCTGGAATCTTAAAGGCTTGAAGATAATGAAGTGGCCACCTAGCTGAGAAGTAACAAAGCCCACATGGAAGAAGCACATCAGCCTGTGTGATCATGAGGTGTTGATGGGATCAGGTTCCAGGCATCTAAGACTCAGCATGCCCAAGGTGAATGAAGGGGTGGGGTGAGGCATGGAGTGAAGATCCAATATTCATCTGTAGACAATTAGACATCTCCCTACAGAGCGGTTATAGAGTAGAAATGAGCCAGGCTGCACCGCTGAAATATAGACCTTTCCTCTAGTTCTTTGGTACTTCCTTCCCACTACTATTCTAACTGCAATTCTACCTTACAAATCATATTGGACCAGAACGTGCACACTACTACGAACAAGAGCCCGCCACACAGGGAATCCAGGGTAGACAGAGAATCCAGGATAGACAACTCCTCCAGGGCCAACCTTGAGAATACAGTTACCAGGAGGATTAGGGAAGGGGGGGCGGGGAGGGAAAGTGGGAATTGATCACATGGATTAGCCTCTGTAACTCCTTCTCAGGAGGGCAAACAACACAAAAATGGGCGAGGGAAAATAAAATGGGGGATGACACAAGTTATGAAAATAATAATCTACAACTTATCAAGAGTTTGGTAGGGAGGGCAGATGAGGGAAAGGAGGTGGAAGAATTGGGGGAATTGATATCAGTAGCTCAAGTGGGAATAGAATGCTCTGAAAATGATGATGGTGGCATATGTGTAAATATGCTTGACACAGGGTGAATGTATGGAATGTGATGAGATGTAAGAGCCCCTAATAAAAGTATTTAATAAAATATTTTAATGTAAATTTTGCTTGAAGTAATATTGACATCCCAAATTTAAAAATTCAGAATTTTAATGTTTGTTATTGAAATATTTAAAAGAAAGAACTAGCAATGTTAATAAAGATTTATTTGTAGCTAACACCATGCCTACACATAATGGAAATTCAATAAATATTAATTCAACGAGGAAATAAAAGAAATACAATAATGAGCAAAATTAACCACAGATTTTCTTTTCCCATTGCAATGTAGGTGAAAGTTAACAGAACAAACTTGTTTTCATTCAGCAATTTATATGTGATCATATTTTCTCTGGTGACATTGATTGCAATGCCCACAACATAACAGCACTTTTGCCACTTCCTCATTGCATTTCCTGTTTCCATCTGTCTTCGTTTTCATTCGTTCCTGCTTCTGAAATGTGTCATTAGGTAAATGCTATTGTTTCATCTCAGATGGTTGAATTTTCTAAGGATTGTGTACTTGCTCTCCTTATAAGCCTGTCTATTTGGCTGAAAGTTGAACCATAGGGATGAGTTCAGTTTTAGGTTTGAAGGATTATTAAAACTTAGGAGTTCTACCAGCTTCTATTAGTGACCAAATCCTTGTCTTTTAAGATATATTTTATCATGAGTTGAGTAAAGCTTTACAGAGCAAGTTAGTTTTCCATTAAGAAAGAAATCCCTATACATTTTTGTTCATGTTATTGACTTCTATCTCCACAAAGAGACATTGCTCACCTCACTCTTACCTTTCCTGTTTCCAGTCCTTCTTCTTCCCTATTTCTTCTGAACACTATCCTTGGGTAAGTGCTGCTGACCTTTTGATTTCAGTTAATAATTCCAATAATAATGCCTGACTCTTCAGCGCTGATGTTCCCCGTCTATTGTTTGGCTGAAAATTGAGCTTAGGGAGTGAGTTCATGTTCGAACCTGTGGGGTGACTAAAGGCCATAGCCTCAAGGGTTCCATCAATTCTAGCCAGCTTGTAAGCCTGAAATATTCTAAAATGATTGTTTAGTTTTGTTGCAGTTTTTTCTCCCAATCTATCCAGGGCCTGCTAATGTGATCCCTTTCAGAGAATTTGGTAGTGGTAGACCAGAACAATCTAGTTCTTCTGGTCTCACATTATAGAGGTTGGGGTTCATGTGGCTCATTTTTCCTTTGGACTAATTGTCATTGATTTTCTTCTCTTTTTATTGGTAATAACAAGAAGGTCAAAAAGCCCTCAAAGAAATATAATTCCACTGAACATTTCTTGTGTTTTTTTCAAAAAATCATTTTATTGGGGGATCCTGCAACTCTTATCACAATCCATCCATCCACCCAAATGTACATTTGTACATTTGTTGCCCTCATCATTCTCAAGACATTTGCTTTCTACTTAAGGCCTTGATATTAGCTCATTTTCCCCTTTTTCCCCCACCTCCCTCATGAACCCTTGATAATTTATGATTATTATTTTGTCATATTGTACACTGTCCAATGTCTCCCTTCACCCATTATCCATATCCCAGAAAGGAGGTTATATGTAGAACATTATAACAGGTTCCCCCTGTCTTTTCCCCATCCTCTCCATATAACCACTCTCACCACTGGTCCTGAAGGAATCATCTGTTCTGGATTCCCTATATTTCTGGTTCTTATCTGTACCAGTGTCCAGTCTCGGGTCTAGCTGGATTTGTAAGATAGAATTGGGATCATGATGGGGGGGCATCGAAGAACTAGAGGAAAGCTGTATGTTTCATCATTGTTATACTGTACCCTGACTGGCTCATCTCCTCCTGGTGACCCTCCTGTAAGGGGAGCAGAGAAAGTACCTTCGATGGCCAGACACTCTTAAGGTTTCAAGACCCCATTTCCTACTCACCAAAGTAGGACCTAACATGGTCGTTAGAGATGTTCTTATGCCAGATGACCTTACTGTCTCCCAGAACTACATTCCTGAGCCTGCAGACCCCCTCCCTTCCTTCAAGATATCTGGCTATTGCTAAGAAGTTTTCATAATTTTGCACCCTGTATGCTTCACTAAATCCATGGATATATTTGCAGCACATAAGCATATCTCTACATTTTATTGCCTGTTTATACATTTATTTACGTATAAATAGACATATTTTTATCAAACCAATACATATTTGTGGCTATAGTCCCAGTCACTTTCCTACATTCATTCAGTTTGTTTGTCTCATGTTGTTTGGAATTGTATATGCTATAGAATTTAATTTTGTTGCCTTTAATTTTATTCCCCTCCCAATGTTTTTCTTGGCGTTGACTATTTTGTGCTTATTTCTCCCTTATTGTATTCTACTTTTCTTTTCAGAAAGTGTGCTAGTTCTGATAGACTAGAGAATCAAATCCAGGGAGACTTGTATGTGTGTAAGGAAGAGCTTTATATACAAGAGCAAGTGAATATTGAGAAAACAGTCCAGTCTGGACTAAGACCATAAGTCTGATATTAGACCGTATATCTGATACCTCTATAAAGTCCTTGTCAGACTCACAAAACACATGCAATGATGCTGGGTGAAGGGAGATCACAAGCCAGTCTTATGGATCCAGTGTAGGTATAAGTATCTAGCGCTAGCAGGGTCTCTATGTGGCTCCTTCAGTGTCTTGTCAGCTGGAAATTCTTTCAAGGAGTAAACTTGTGTCTTGCCTCTAGTGAGCTATTTAATCTCCTTTGTGCCTCCATATGAGGTCATTAAACTGCAAACTGATTGACAGGCTAAACTCCACCCCTCCCCTCTTAAGTCTCATATTGATAATAGATTATGTAACTACCACACCAAGTTAATATATGTCTACCCATTCAAAACCCCCAAACTGCTGTTGAGTGAATTCTGATTCATAACAACCTTCTACTAAAGGTAGCACTACCCCATGAGTTTCAGATACTGTAACTCCTTAAGCATCATGCTTTTCCCCATGAAGTGGCTGCTAGTTTTGAACTACTAACCTTGTGGTTAACAGCTCAATGCACAAAACACCATGCCAAACTTGCCTAGGAAATTGAAAAAAAAATTCACAGCATTTATCGGAAAATTATCAACAACATTGATTACCTTATTTGCTATTATTATAGAGACTATTAGCCTTTTTTAGGAGTGCTTCATGGTAGCTTTATAGATTGGGTTGACAACTGAAAGGTCGATAGTTCAAACCCTCAACTGCTTTGTGAGAGAAGAATGAGACTTCTATAAAATTTGCAATCTCAAAAACTCTATGTAGGACTACTTGAATAGGAGTTGATTTGATGGTAGTGAGTTCAATTTAGTTGAATGCTTAGAAGCTTAATGTGTGAAAATGAAACTAGAACATTGTACGGAATCTCCACTTTGGTTCCTGATTTCTTGGACTTGGAAGAAGTTGAACAGTTGTCTTCCTGCCTTTGGTAGATTTAGATTGAGATAGGAACTGTCATCTGTATGAAAGCATATGTGGCTCATCAGGTACAAGGTAGAGCAGAATTTGTCCAATAAAATCTTCACTAGGTCTTATTCAAAGGGGTTTTTTGATACTGTGTTTTCCTCGATAATCGACTCCCGTCATTTTTGCTCCTTGGTGGTATAAGGCTTTGGGCTTCTAGCCACAACCTGAGCAGTTTCGGTTCCTCTGGTGGATAAAGGCAAGCTTTTCTATTCCCAGGGAGAGTGACAGTCTCTGAAATTCACAGGGAGAACTTTACCCTGGCTTTGAGGATTGCTTTGAGTCAGAATAAACTTGATGGCAGGGAGTTGCTAATTTTGGTCTGAGCCCTTAGCTTTAACAAAAGTCCTTTATTTGTAAAATGTACCAAAGCACAAAATAGTGAAATAAAGAAAACATTTAGCTTAGTCTATGTTTTCATGCCTCTAATATGAAAATCAATGTGAGAAAGTATGCAGTTAGTGACTTCTTCACAGAAAATAATGCCTTAGTATTCTTATTCTCGATCTAGTTGTGATTTTTAAAAAATGATAGAGGAAAGGGACTTTAAAGGGAGTTTTCTGAAATCGTTGGGAAATTCCACAAAGTCAGAGAGGTTCATACTCATGACTCCTGGGACATGTTAGCAAATGACATTGCAGACGAGATTTTATACTGAGTCATGCCTTAGGAATCTGAAATCAGGAAGCTGATGGAGGAAAGGCATCAGTACATGACTCCAGGAATAAATTCTCTTTGTCAGACACACTTTATGTGCTCACTATATATGAGCTATTTGGGATTCAATTCAGTACCTCTTGCATGCAGAGTAGTCTCCAGTAAGGAGAAAAGCAAGACATTGCTTATGATTCAATACATTAGGTGAAAGCCATACTTCCTAGAGTTCTGAAATCGTGGCTGATCATTTCAATCACCTGGTGGTCTGGATAAGTTAAAGCACCACGGGCTGCTTCTCCTAGAGATTCTCATTCACGGGTTGCAAATAAAGACCAAGGATCTATATTTTCACCAGACCCCCAAGTGATTCGATGACCAGGCAAGTTTGAGGACCTAGAAGAAGTCTTACAGCATGAGAGCCTAGTAGTTCTGGAGAACTTAATCCATATAGGAGCAGGGAAAGTGCAATGCTTAGATGGCAGTGCTGCCTGGACATTATAAAGAAGTAGATGGGTTTATGAGCAATACATAAATGAGAAGGAGAGGAGAATGAAGGATGTGCCAGAGAGTGTGTATAGTTTATATGCTATATAGAGGAGTATATAGTGCCAGATAGAGAACTAAATAGGCTGAAGTCAAGAAAGGGAGGGGGATACTCAGAGAAGTCTTTCATGGTCAGAAAGGTCCAAAGGGAAAAATGACTTATGATCAGCGTAAGGAATACACTGTGTCTAGAAAACACTGAAGATCAAAGTTGAACAAAGACATCGATCTGAGTTTCACAACACTTTACTTGGAGGAAGTTAATAATGAAAACACACAAGTTTAAGACAAGACTATGTAGATTTTTGTGGAAATCCAGATTCAAAAAAGGAATTCGTCAAGCATAGTGGGACTATAGTTGGGAAAGGACCTGAAACCAGGTAAGGGTTTTTAACAAACAAACAGACACACAAAACCTGATTTGGTAATTAGCATGTTACAGTTTTTCACAGATGTTAGAGTTCATGAGTACTGACAACAGAGTAGAAGTCAAAACAAATAGAAGATAAAACTGGCCACAATGTATGAACTCAATTAAAATGTATACAAAATATGCACTATACTGAAAGACAACAATATCAAAATATTTATCTCTGGGTGATATGATAGATCATCTTCATTTTATTCAAAATGTGTTTTATTTTGGAAATTCTCTAGTGTGATCAAGAATCAAGCTCATAATCCAGAACTAAAATAAGTGCTAGGGAGTTTGAAAGGAAAGAGGCCATATTTGAAAGTTGAATGGTATAAGAACTTATCAGAAGTAAGAAGCCACTCATAAAAAGGGGGTCAATTATAACTTCTTGTTATTGTGAAGTGGCACTCATTTCTGATCCTTAGCTACTGTATGCACAATACAAGGAAACACTGCCTGCTTCTGCACCAACCTCACATTTGTTTCTGGTTTGAGCCCATTGTTGCAGCCACTGTATTAATCCACCTTGCTGAACACCTTCCTGTTTTGCCACCCCTCTATTTTACCATGCATGATTTCCATCTTCAGGTACTCATCTCTCCTGACTACATGTCCAAAGTGCAAGAGACTAAATCTCCATCTTGCCCTGTAAGGGGCATTCTGGCTGTAATTTTTCCAACACAGATTCTTTGTCAGTCCATGATACTTTTCATATTCTTCATCAGCACTATAATTCAAGTGCATCAATTATTCTTTGGTCTTATTTATTCGATGACAGACTTTCAAATGCATATGAAGCCATTGAAAATACTATGGCTTGAGTCAGGCACACCTGAGGCCTCCAGGTAACATTCTTGTTCTTCACCACACTACAGAAGTCTTGTGCAGCATCTTTATCCAATGCCATATGTGCTTTGAGCTCCTGACCATTACTTCCAGGTGCATTGATCCAAGTAAGATAAAATTCTTGCTTTCTTCCATGTATCCTGATGTTACCCTATTGGTTCAGTTGCAAAGATTTTGGTCTTCTTTGCACTGAGTTCTAATCCATACCGAATGAATTAGATTGTAATCCAGACAACCATCGATCTTCATCAGAGTGTTTCATCTCTATCTCACATTCAGCTTTTAGTAGGTTGTTAATAAGCCTTCCTCTCATTCTCATGCCACATTCTTCTTCAAATAAGCCAGGTTCTTTGGTAATTTTCTCAGTAGGCAAATTAAATATGGGTGATGAATACAACGTAATCCTGACACACGTGTTTTCTGGTTTTAAAACCTGACAATATTCCCTTGTTCTTTCAGTTCTCAAAGCTGCATCTTGATCAATGTAAAATTCCACATAAACACAATGAATTGTTTTGGAATTCATGTTTTTTTCAAGGATATCCTTAGTTTGTTATAATCCACACAGTCAAATGCCTGCATGTAGTCAATAAAATACAAGTAAGCATCTTTCCTATGTACCCTGTTTGAGCCAAGATCCATCTGCTATCACCAATGATAGCCCTTCTTCCACATCCTTTTTTGAATCTGGCAAATTTTTACCTGCACGTGATATCAATAACATTGTTCTATAATCTGAGCATTCTTTTGTATCACCTTTATTTGGATTGGGTACAAGTATAGATCTATTTCAGCCCATTGGTTAAACTGTTTCCCAAATTTCCAAGCATAGATGAATTAAGCCCTCCCAGCAATCCATCAGCTTGTTGAAATATTTCACTTGGTATCCATCAATTCCTGAAGTCTTGTTTTGGGCCAAAGGGTTCAGCTTGAGCTTCTTCCTTCATTATCATTGGTTCTGTTCACATGGTGTTTCTTTTTGGTACAGTGACTCTGTGTATTCTTTTTATTTTCTTTTAATGCTTCTTGCATCATTTAATAGTTTGACCATTGGATCTTTCAATATTATAATTCCAGGCATAAATTTTTCTTGAGTTCTTTCAGTTTCGCATGCTAAGCATGTTCTTCCTTGTTGTTTCTTTACTAGTCCTTATACTATTTTATTTTGCCATCTCAAGCTACCTTTTGAGATATTCTGTTCAGCTTTTTGACACCATCATTTCTTCCATTTGCCTCAGCTACTTCATGAAAGCAAGTTTCAGAATGTCTTCTGACATCCATTCAGAACTTCTATTCCTTTCATGCTTTTAATGACCTTTTTGCTTTATGCATGAATGATGGTGTTAATGTCTCCCCACAGCTCATCAGATGTTCAATCATTAGTGTTCAATGCAGTAAGTCTATTCTTGAATTGTTCTCAAAATTAGGGTGGAATAGACTCAAGATTGTACTTTGACCCTCATGAACTCATTTTCTTCAGCTATAACCTGAACCTAATTATGAGCAATTGATGGTCTATTCCATACTCAGGCCCTGGTCTCGTTTCAGCTTCTGATATTGAGCTTCTTCACTGATTTTCCCCATATATGTATTCATTTTGACTTCTGTGTATTCCATCTTGAAAAGTTAGCTTTTTATGATTGTCATTTGTATTGTTGAAAAGAAGTCATTATCATGGGCTTAAGAGAAGAAGGTGTATTGAACATTATGATGGCATCAAATGTACAAATGTGCTTGGCACAATGTATGTATGTATGTATGTATGTATGCATTGTGAAAAGAGCTGCATGATCCCCCAATAAAATGATTTTTAGAAAGAACAGAAAAGAGGCATTCACGATGAACAATTAATTTGTCTTGCCTAATTTTATCATGTGATTTTTAACTTCACTTGTATCCTGAAGACCATGTTTTTCTACCACTGTTCCTCCCTCTTCATTTCCAACTTTTTCTTTACAATCACCAATAATTTTCAATGCATTTTCATTGCATATTTGATCAATTTCCAAGTGAAGACATTGGAACACTCCTCAATTTCTTCATCTCTAACTTTGTGGTTGGTGCATAAGTATGAATAATAGCTGTATTGGTTGGATACCATTGAGTGCAGATAAATATGATCATAACACAGAGCATTGTGCTTCAAGTAGATCTGGGCATGTCCTTTTTGACAATGAATGCAATGCCATACATTCTAATCGAATCGCTCTTGGATAATAAATCATATGATTTTTCTGATTCAAAATGGCCAATAGCAGTCTATTTTAGCTCAGTAGCACCTAGGAATTGTACTTTGTATGTTTCATTTCATTGTAGCAGTCACACTGTACACTCACAGAAAATATGATTAAAGGATTTATTAAGGAAGTTAACAGTCATAATGCAGGTGATAGATGCTGCTGATAGTTATCCGTGCAGAACCTGTCACAAAGTTCATTCAGCTCTGCTAATAAAAGGGCATAGCATGACATGATAAGCCTCAACCTGAAGGCACGCAGCTCTAGCAGTGGATCAGTGACCTCAGCTCTCCATTTCAGGGCACGTACGCGCCCCAATTCAATAAACCTCAACCTGAAATCATTCAGCTTCAGATCCATAAGTCAGCAAACCCAGCTCTTTCCATTAAGTGCCAAGAGGCATCCCACTCCACGAGCCAACCTCCTGCCTCAAAACCCTCAGTTTCTCTTGTTTTCTGGGCGGGGAAGTTCACCACTGTGTCTCAGCTGCTGAATCTTGATTCTGTGGTTTCTGCTACTGTTCGGCTAATTCTTTGATGTCCCAGCTGGCTTCTGAATATAGGAGGTTTACTGGGGTCCAAAGGATGGGCTCCACTCCTGGTGCTTGCTGATAGTGAGCTCCCCCTTCCTGCATCTTAGCTAACTTTATACCCAGCAGGATGACAATCACAATGAATTCTATTAATAAGCACTCAAAACCGACGTCTCTCAGAGGGAGTGTAGTGCCTCTGTGAACAACAGAACTAAACACTGCTCATTCCTGTACCCTGGGTCACAATATGCTTTTGAAAAGGCACGGCCTTGACAACAGATGAAATAGTTCTACTTCACACACCTGTAGTCCTCAGGAGTCAGAATCAACTCGATGACAGCTGGTTTGATGTCTTTGGTTGACTACAGCAATCAGACACTAATTGTAATTGACCAGTTCATCCATGCACATCCCTCATTTATGATTAAGGCTGGCAGAAGCCAGTTGTAGGCAGTTTATGATAAAAAAGTAATTCAGAGAGATTTAATTATCTGAGGTTATCAGTGAATTATAAGGAAGAAAATTAAAGGTATTGAATGAGTGTCATCGGACCAGAACCATCATAAAAAACGGAGTTTCATTGGGCCTCTACTCAAGTACACCCTCAATGGAAGAACACTTTGTTTTATTGGACTGGCATTCCATGATGTTTACCTCCCTGATGTGATCTCCAAAGACAAACTGGGTGCACAAGCAAACATGGTAAAGAAAGCTGGTAGTGCCTGGCTATTGAAAGATATAGTGTCTGGGGTCTTAAAGGCTTGAAGATAAACAAGCAGCTATCTAGCTGAGAAGCAACAAAGTTCACATGGAGGAAGAGCACCAGCCTTTGTGATCATGAGGCATCAAAGGGATCAGGTATCAGGCACCAAAGCACAAAATATCATACCATTGTGAATGAGGGGGAGTGTGGAGTGGGGATCCAAAAGCCCATCTGTAGGCAACTGGGCCTCCCCTTACAGGAGGGTTGTTGGGAGGAGACGAGACAATCATGGTGCAATGTAGCAATGATGAAACCTACAATGCTCCTCTAGTTCTTTTTTAATTTTTATTTATTTAGTTTTTTATTATTAAATCATTTTATTGGGGGCTCGTACATCGTTTTTCACAACACACAAATAAACATACTGTGCCAGGCACCTTCACATGTCTGCTGCTATTATCATTCTCTAATCATTCGTCTTTTCCCTTGAGCCCCTAGTATCAGCTTTTCCATCCCTTTGCCACTTCCACTGCTCTCTCCTTCCCACCAACCCTCAATACTTTATAAATTATTGTTGTTCTGTCATATCTTACACTGCCTGACCTCTCCCCCAACCCACTACCCTGATGCCCATCCTTCAAATAGGAGCTTATGTGTATATCCTTGCAGTTGGTTCCGTCTCTCTATCCCACCTTCTCTCCACCCTTGCAGTAGCTTCAATCTAACCACTGGCCTGAAGGGGCCTATCCATCTTTGTGTCCCCATATCTCCAGCTCTCCTCTCCACCAGTGTAGCTTCTCCAGTCCATCTGGATTTGTAAGGTAGAGTTGGGACCATGATGGTTGGGGGGGAGGAAGGCTTCAGGAACTAGAGGAAACTTGTATGCATCATCACTGCCCAGCTGACCCTTGACTGGTCTCTCTCCTCCCCGTGGCTCCCCTGTAAAGGGGTGACCAATTACCCACCAGTGGGCCTTAGGTCCCCACCCTGCTCTCCCCCTCATTTGTAATGGCGAGATGATGCTTGATACCTGCTCCTTTTGGCCCCTCTTGATCACACTTGCTTGTGTGCTTCTTCCATGTGGACTTTGCTGTCTCCATGCTGAATGGC